>VWZS01004201.1:466190-489203 GCA_013397075.1 Rhabdornis inornatus
TCTATTTTTAAATGTATAACATTTTCTCTTTTTCCAGGCTGCTTGGATCTCTTTTTTTTCTCTTCCCACCTCCTCCCATCAACCCCTCGGGTCCTTCCCAGAGTCCACCTGGGACAGGAGTCCCATCACTGGTGACAGCAGCAGGACACAGAGCAGCACTTCCAGCGGCACAAGGCCCTGGCTGGATACACAGCTTCCAAGAAATCCAGTAGGAACACAGCTGGGAAAGCAATGTCTGTGCCCTCGAGGCTTCTCCCCCAAAACTCCTGTGATCCATTTAATCTTCCATATGATTTCTCCAAGCTTCCACCTGCCCAGGTTTGAAGCAACATCCGATTTTCCTTTTGGAAGGAGCAGGACACACAGCAGGCAGCTCCTCTTCCCCAGCTCCTGGGGGAAAAGGATCCATGGACACCTCAATCCTCCATGCAGGTCCAAGCACATCCAGATTTCCAGCTTGTGGGTTCCAGTGCTCCCTCTCTCTCCACAGGACACTTGTCCCTGCAGATGTGCCGATTTTCCAGGAACAGCATTCCCAAGTGACCCTGCCATGGTGCTGAGGTGGCTCTGCTCCAATCCCCCGTGAGCACAGCCATCCTTTCACTTCTCTCTCCATGTTTGCTGCTTTCCCTTTCTGACTCAGCTCAGCCACTGCTAATCCACCTCTGCAACATGCCTGGAGAATCCACAGCAGGTTTGTTTGTGGCTTCCTCCTTCCCTTGGCTTTACTCCCATCCCTCCTCACCTCTCCATGGTGCTCAAACCTCGTACCCCCAACCCCTCTGAGCTCCAGCGCCATTTGCAGAATCGTTACTTCCCTCCCATGCATGTGTCTCCCTCCCCAAGCACACTTTTTAAATAAACTAAGAGGGGTTTTTTTGTGTGTTTTGTTTTGTTTTTTGGTTTTTTTTGTTATACCCATTTCTTTGTGATTCAGAAAGCCTTAATTCCCAAAATCACCCCAGCCCCTTTCTTTTCCCTGCCCTGATTCAGTCCTTACACATATTAAGGATGGGGATGTTTGTGTCCAACCCTTGTGGTGGTGTTTTCTTTCCAAGAACTCCTGAACACCTCATTCCTGTCTCCAAAACTGTCAGAATTTTTGCACAGGCCTTACAGCTCCTCCTCTGATCTCTGTGATCCCTCTGGGGCTGGCATTTGAATCCTCCTGCATGGCACACCTGCTAAATTCTGTGCTGGCTTAGTGACAGCAGTCTCTGCTCTGAGAGAGAGATTTACTGGCAAATTCCTTTGTAATTAACACTGCTATGGTTATCAGACTTATTTACAGCTTGTAAGGAAAAAATGTGTCTGCTGTATTTATAATAAGAGTGCCATGGATTTAAAAACAGCAAATATTTGCCACAATAAAACCCCCTCCTTGTGAAGCTCTGCCATTCCTCTCATATTTTACATTAATCAGAATCAATTACTTAGGTTCAGCTGAAAAGGTGATTGATGGCAATCTTGATATATACTTTACTTCCATATTTTTACCACCTGCAGTATTTTTCCTCATTTGCCCAGAGGACATTCCCATTCCCTTTCCCTAGGTTTTGTCAGGGAGACAGATTCAGCTGAGGGATTCAACCTGTGATTTTCAACTGGTGTTAAAAAACAATTAGGCAATGGAGTCCTGTCCTTCAGCTCTGGCAATCTGGGATGTTCCCATTCCAAGGGTCAGGCTACAAAACAGAGTTACCTACAGAAGACAGAGCAAAAGAACAAACTCAGCTCTGGGAATTAAACATCCCACTTGGAGACAAGTCATACAGTGCTGGTCCCACTGCTGACAGGGCTGAACAGCCCAAATCTCTCCTCGATTGTTTCCAACCTGCTGTGGAATCCACTCTGTTCAATTCCAGGAGAAAGATGCTCAAAGGATCCTGAGGCTAAAGCTGGACATCGGTGAAAGGCTGCACACCCAGCCCTTGAAAGGAATTTTCAAACACACACTCACCCAGATTACCTGCTTTGACTCATTTACTAGAGGTTTATCGGGAATAAAATCTATTTTCTGCTCACGGGGGTTACCGTGGGTTCCCAGTGCCACCTACTGACAACCAGAGACAGCACCCGAGCTCTGCTGCTCCAGAGCCTCTCGGCTTTTCCATTAGGTAACTTCCTCTCCATTTCCTTCTATTTATCAACTGTCCTGGACACTGAATGTAGATCTTCTAAATATTTGCTTCTAGTCACTATCCTCACTTTCATTTTCTAAGAGTCTCTTTCCACTCATTAAATAGGGTGAATTTCTTCAAATTTTCTAAACTCTTTCAATTCTGAACAATTGTTCAGCCTGGAGAAAAGGAGGCTCAGGAGAAACTTCTCTCTCTCCAAAGCTCCTGACAAGAGGTGGAGCCAGGTGAGAGTCGGGCTCTTCTCCCAGGAAACAAGGGACAGAACAAGAGGAAACAGCCTCCAGTTGTGCCAGGGGAGGTTCAGGTTGGATATTGGAAAAGGTTCCTCTTGGGAAGGTTTGTCCAGCCCTGGCACAGCTGCCCAGGGCAGTGGTGGAGTCCCCTGGAGGGATTTAACAGATGTGTGGATGTGGCACTTGGGGACATGGGTTAGGAGTCCATGAGTCCACTCAGTGATCTTAGAGGGCTTTTCCAGCCTTAATGACTCTGTGATTTTTAATTTAGCCAAGAGCAGCCAATCCCTCACAGTTATTAGCATAGGAGAGATTATTGACCTGTCCCAGGCAAGCACAGAATGCCTCTTCACAAATTCATACATAACCCATCTGCACGACAAGCTTAAAATGCAGAAATTTTAATGACTCAATAATGGTTTTCATACCCTTAATAACCAATCCCTGAGTCGAGAAATACAAACACCTCTGTAAGAGGCAGCACTGTACTGGAAGCAGGCTCTGAGCCAGGAGGAGGGAATAGGAGCCCCAGATCCACTCCTGACTGTTGCCTCATTGCCCACAGCAGTGCTTTCAGCTTTTTGAGGCTTTTTCCTACTCTCCATCTGCTTTGGATATTGACAACACACACAAAATGTCTTCTAGGCTGTGGAAGGCATTTGTAAGCATTATGAGCCAAAGGAACTATAATCCATTATGGGATGTTATGGTCCTTTACATCCCCTAAAATACAAATAACAGTAGAGCAGGATCCATTGAGGAATCCAGTGCAATATCCAGTTAGTTTTTCTGGATGGAGGTCAGACATTCCATATTTCCTCAGGTCACTGAGAGAAATGGCCATACTTGCAGGCAGCAGCGAGGATCAGGCCAGAGCAGAGTCCTGTGGTGAGCAGGGTCAGAGCACACACCAGGGAATTGTGCTCCCTGAGCCCCACAGGAACCCTCAGCATCGATTCCTCATATGCCTACAAAGAAAAATAAACATATAACACACATTTGACCAGATGTTTCTTTTTTACTGCCACCTAGAGGATTAGGAACCCTGATTTAATGAGCCCTTGGCAAAAGCTTCTTCTGAAATTCAATATCAGAACCAGGATGGGACATCCCCTTTAATTCACAGCCACTGCTGCACTGCACAGCTCAGGAGATGGATCTGCTGCCATCTGTATCCCTGTATCTCTGCTCCTACTCCAGCCACTGAGGGTATGCACAGAATGCTGCAGGGAGAGCAGCTCCCAAGGTGAGCTCAGACCACTAAGGAGACAGATTTCTCTAAAGTGAACAACTATTTGGTTTTTCATGGATACAGGAAGCTGCAAAATGTTTATGGGCAAGAGCTACAGAGGTCCTAGCAGTCTGCAGGTATCTTAAATATAGGAAGGCATATGTGTTACAACCACAGATTATTTTATTATATAAATTAGTCTAATTTCTGAATCTCTACACTACTGTGGCACTTTTGAACAGTTGTTGGCCACACTAAAGACCCAACTTTGCTTGGTTTTGAACACAATAAGAAACTTCACCTTTTCCTACCCAACCAGATAACAACCAAGCAAATTGAAGTGGCCTTTTTTCAGGATGCTACTCCTTAAATCTTTGCAGTTTTACCATTACTTTAGTTAGATCATCATCTTTCACTTTGATACTCCTCTGAAGCACCAGTGTTGTAAAGACTTTTCTTAATTTGACCAGTGCCAATTACACCCTAGGATTCCAAGCAAGCTAGTAAAGGAAAAAAAAAAAGGTCATGAGACCAGCCACGCTAAAAGGCCAGAAGAGCACAGGTACTGTAAACTCAACAGAAAGGCAGGATGACCTCCTCTAAGCCAGTCAGAAAGGAAGAAAGGAGCCTGACAAAGGGGGAACCACCCAGCTATTCTTTTAATGATTAATTCCTGTGCTATGAAAGGCAGTAGTTGTTAAAAAGAACCAGAGGGAGAACTCACGGGTCTGTGTTTTGGGCTGTGCCACTGACAGGGCCTGGTGTTGTCAGATGAGCAGGGAGTGTCCACTTCAGCAGGTTCCCAGCACTCTGCAGACAGGTGACCTAGGGAAGGCATTCCTGCATCACCAGGAGCCAGGCAGGATAAGCAATCTGGCCTTAAAGTTCTTTTCCAAATAAAGGATCTTTTCCCCCACAACAGCTTGACAGAATCTATTCCCTGCGAGCCAAGTGGTGAAACACCCCTGCATGGTCAAAGTGACACTGGGCAGTCCTTGCTGTGAACTTTACAACTCTTCCCTTCCTGACACAGCAGGTACACAATAAAGAATCTCACCTGTGTGGTATCTTGGCCCTTCTGTCCTTAACAGGGCAAAGAATTCCTGCTTAGCCTGCAGATTCAACTTCAGCCATGTAGTTAGAATTTTCCCCAAAATAAGTAAGTCCCCAAAATAAGTAAGGCCATTTCTCTTCTTGGCCTCCTGTCAGCACATAAAAGATCTCTCTTTCCAATACTCTAAATCCTTTCCCATAAATGTTTTCCTGCTCATAACTAGTAAATGTGGCAGAAGCCCAGGAAGACCTAACACCCCATTTTTAAGCAACCAGGTAGTCTTGACTATCTCTATGCTTATCCCAGAAAATCATTACTCAAATGTAAAGAAAAAAGAGTTGAAAATCACGAGCGTGCTTGATTTGGTAGGAATGATTTTGTGAAGGGCCACAACATTTGTAACAAAAATACAGGATTTCATTGTTCACATAACTTGAAATATTAATTGTAGCGGATATCAGCTTCTTGTGTCATCAGAGTTTGAGACTCCAACCATTCCAAGCTTCAGGCACAGTTTCCTACATTCCCCCTTTATATAAAGGGAATGCAGCAACAGAGTGTTAGAAGACATCAGAATACCTTGATTACTCTGAATAGGTGACAGTGGCTATTAAATACACCCTGCACAGCTCCAGCTGCTGGAAAAGCAGTGAGAGAAGGAGGCCTTTGGCAAACCTGCTGGGATCGTGACAAACACAGATCATGACAACTGCCACATCTTCCAGCTGGAAGAGCCCAAGCACACAGGGGTACAACGGCAGCAGCACAGGGGTACAATAGGAGCAGCACAACACAGAGCAGCCTCTGACAACCCCCTGCCTTTGGGTTGTGCTGCTTTGAGCAGCACTCAGTGAGGAAGACAACAAGGTCTTTATCAAGGCCACGACTTCTGCTTATGTTCATGCAACTGCCAAGAGCACAGACACAACCAGATCCCAAGCTCAGGACCACCCAAGAGCATCAATGAGAATCTCACTGTGGCAGCAGCAGAGCAGCACCTCTGGGCTCTCCAGAAGAACCAAGGCTTCCCCTGTGCCCTCGGCCGGGCGGTGGTAGCGAGCGTGCACGGGCACGGCGGCGCGGAAACAGCGGGAACAGCGCACCTCCGGTTCCAGGAACAGCAGCAGGAGAACATCCCTGGCCAGGTACTCAGGAGCCTCCACATCAATGACATCAGGAAATAATACTGCCTGCAAGCAGAGAGATACAGGTGTGGTTGTGATGGAAATCTTGGGAGCCTCCACGTCAATGACATCAGGAAACAACACTGCCTGCAAGCAGAGAGATACAGGTGTGGTTGTGATGGAAATCTTGGGAGCCTCCACGTCAATGACATCAGGAAACAACACTGCCTGCAAGCAGAGAGATACAAGTGTGCTTCTGATGGAAAACCATTTCCCTCATTCTAACATTGAGCTTGATTTTGTGGATGATCAGGTTGGGAATTCCAGCCTTAAGCTGTTCCAAAATACCTTGTCCAGACTGTCTTCAATGAGTGACTCCTATGTTTACAGTGTCACTGTGCCCACAGCCAAACCTGTGAGGCGTCAGCTCAACGATGTGTGACAGCAAGGCCAGACCTGCACCTCAGGAGCTGCCCACAGCCTTTGCATCCATGTTTTAGACAAATTAAGCACCTAAACAGATAAAAGCCACAGCTGTTGTACATCTCTCTACCCAAAATGTGAAGCAAAGACTGGAAAGCAGCACAGAAAGCTGGGAAGCTGCTCAGTCCAAACACACAACACGTGACTTAGAGCTCACCAGCACCTCTCTGGGGGCTTCCCTTCACCTTCTGAACCTGATGTCCTTTTACCACAGCTGCTCACCTGGGACTGAGAGAGGAGCAGCAGCTCCCTGGTACATCACCTGTGTGTGAGAGTATTAGCAGCACAGAGCCAGGGATTGCCGAGCAAGCTGAGCTACAAGGAGACACCAGAAGACTACATTGTTTGGCACCTCCTTCCAGGAATTAATCACCTTGGTTCAATGAGACCAGACATTACAACTCCCTGAGTCCTTACCTGACTCACTGCCAGATCTCCTGGTGTTGAGGCCATTACCTTTGTTAGATTGTGCTGCCGCAGCGTTGCCAGCTCATAGGGATCCACGTAGATTCCCGGTGGCAGACGCACTTGAGCAGCCACTGCACATCCTCCTGCATCCTCCCCGAGCTCTACCTTCACCAGCAGGTCCCTTCAAACAGCAACGGGAGCAAAAAATTTACAGCCACGCTTCAAGTCAGCATAAGACCCCCGAGGTACATTTCTCAGACGAGACAAGAGGCAGCTCTCACACTGTATGCAACTAATTCTGATCACACTTCCCTGTCAGCCTTCTTCACCTCAACTCCACATCCATGGCCAAAACAAAATTTCACTTCTTTGTTAATGTCTCAAAACCAACAATGGCTTCCACAAAAGTTTCAGAAAGGGGCCTCTTATTTTCCCTCCACTGCAGCTTGTTAATCCCTTGATCCTGTTACTACATTCCTGACACACGCCCATGGATCACAGCCCAGGGAGTTGAAACAACTGCACATGAAAAGTAGAGAAGCTTCTTCCAACAGAAAATCCCATGGCACGTTATACTGATGGAGGGCAGGGTGAGGACTCACCTGTGAAACCCCTCTTTCAGGAGCTCCTGGGTGACAGTGGTGTCCCGACAGGCTGCCTGCACATCTAAGGTGACACACAGCCAACAGTGTAACAGCACAGTGATCACAAGGGCTGGCAACCTCAACAAGTGAAGTTTTGTAACTCATGAACGCCTCATCTGCAAACCCTCTCGCAGAAGAAGGGAAGCAGTATTTGACTGTGATCAAAGAGCACAAGAGGTTTCTTGCTTCACTTGCCGGCCATACTTCCCAAATCCAGTCATAGGATGGTTGGGGTTGGAAGAGACCTTAAAGCCCATTCTTGAACACTTCCAGACACAGCTTCTCTGGGCAACCTGTGCCAGAGCCTCACCACCCCCACAGGGAAGAATTCCGTCCAAATAACCCATCTACCCCTGTCCTCTGGCAGTGGGAAGCCATTCCCCCGTGTCCTCTTACTCCTCCCCTTGTCCCCAGTCCCTCTCCAGCTCTCCTGGAGTCCCTTTAGTCACTGGGAGGGGCTCTAAGGTCTTCCTGGACGTTCTCTTCTCCAGGTGAACACCCCCAGCTCTCCCAGCCCGTCTCCAGAGCAGAGGGGCCGGCCCTGCCACCCTTTCCCGGCGCGCTCCCCCGCGGGCACTCACGGAGGGCGCAGAGCAGCGCGCCCAGCCCGGCCCCGGCCCGCATCGACTCCCGCCGCCCGCCCGCCATGGCAGCCCGCTCCGCACGGCCCCCCTCAGGCTGGCCTTAGCGCCGCCTGACGGCGCGAGGCCCGCCCGCCCATTGCTCCGCGGCGCCTTGTGCCGCAGGCGTTGATGAGGGCAGCCCGAAGGGGGCCTTCGGCGGAGGGGGCCTTTACCGCTGGCGCTCGGCGGCGCCAGCGGAACCATAGCAACCACCAAGGGAGGCGGGACCGGCCCGGGGGAGGAGCTGGAGGAAGGAGAAGTGGCTTTCTGTGCCGCCCGAGGTGAGGGGACAGGCCGAGAGTGTACGGGAGACACGGAGCTCCTGGAGCGGGTCGAGGGGAAGCTGCGGAGATGCTGAGAGGCCTGGAGCATCTCCGTGCCCAGGAAAGGCTGAGGGAGCTGGGGCTGTTCAGCCTCCAGAGGAGCCCCAGCTGAGAGGGGCCCTCAGCCCCGGGTGTCCCTGGGTGTCCCTGTCTGTCCCTGGGACTGAGCCCAGGAAGTTCCACCTGGACATGAGGCAGAACTTTCCTGAACCCTGAACAGATCCTAGAGAGGCTATGGAGTCTCCCTCACTGGAGATTTTCCAGAGCTGTCTGGATACCATCTGTGCCTGTGTGTGCTCTGGGATGACCCCGCTGGAGCAGGGAGCTGGCACCAGGTGATCGCTGTGGTCCCCGCTGCCCTTCGTGCTCAGAGTTCGGGCCTCGGCCGCGCCCCCCGAGGGCAGAAAAGCGGCTCTGAGTGGCACCGGGCGTGGCACGGCCCTAAACCACCCCTGGCTGTGCTGCCGAAGCGCTGGAAGCCGCTAGTCACACGGGCAGGGAAGGGCTGAGCTTGGGTTACCGGGAGATCAAACGCTCCTTGCCGCAGATCCAAAGAGCTGCTCACGTTTGTGTTTCTCTTTGTAGAATCCCGGAATGGTTTGGGTCGGAGGGACCTTAAATCTTCTCTCGTTCCACCCTCTGCCATAGGCAGGAACACCTTCCACTACACCACGTTCCTCCAAATCCTCTCTAACCTGGCATTGGAAATTTTCACTGTTGAGGACATTACTGCATGTTTGAACTTCTTCCTATGTGATTTTTTACAAAGGAGGAAGTGTTTCCAATTCTGCCTCAAAGTAGCTTTTCAACATTAATGTGATTTTTTTTTGATGTCGAGAAATAAATTGATTTTTTGGGGTAAAATGTGTTACTTTGCCTTATTGCAGTCTGTAGGGCAGTTGGAGATCACCTTCACGTTTGACATTTTCACATGTTTAAAACCAAAATAAGTCATACCTGCACTCAGTGCTGTCCACTGAGCTGGGAAACAGGATCTGCAGCAGATCTGGATTTCTAAGTCCCCTCTAATTTAATTTCATAATTAATTTCCCTGGTCTTTAAGGTCCATTCTGACCCAAACCACTTTGGGATTCTGTGATTTTGTTGAACTCCTGACAAAAAGACCAGCTCTGAGAGTCCCCCACTTGCTTTCCTTTTCCCCTGTTTCCCAGGGAGCATTGCTGAGGGCTCTGATGGAGCTGTAGCCAGTGCTGTGATGACTTTCAGTGCTCAGAAATGCGGGATCTGCTTCCAGCCCCCATCCATCATCCTCATCTACAGAGACAACAGCCAGGACAAGACTCGCCAGCGCATCATGCCCGTCAGGAATTTCTCCAAGTTCTCAGGTGAGGGGCTTCATTCATTCTTGTCTGGCCCCCTCCAGGCACATGGAGGAACCCGTGGTAGCAGCATTGTTGGTAACCACTGAGTACTCTCCTAGCAGCATGCTGGAGTAACATCTCTCCAAGGAGCTCAAGGCTATATCTCAACCCAAGCAATGGCTCTCTGAGCCTGGAGGGTTTGGAGGCACCCCTGGGGAGGGTTTGGGAGAAGATGTGTGTGTGGGGAGAGGTTTGTTGCAGCTGCAGGTGCCTGTGTTGGCTCTCCTCAGACTGCAGCAGGGCTGCTGAGCAGCTGAAGAACAACCCTCGGCACAAGGCCTACCTGGAAGGGGTCTCACTGCGCCAGCTCCAGAAGCTCTACAGTTTGCTGAGAGGTCATTTGGAAGGACAGAGCCTGGCTGAGAGCTTGGAAAAGTTTCAGCAGGAAGAGACCATTGACCCAGAGGAGGATATGAACAAACTGGATGACAAGGAACTGGCCAAAAGGAAGAGCATCATGGATGAGCTCTTCGAAAAGAACAGGAAGAAGAAGGATGACCCTGACTTTGTTTACAACGTTGAGGTGGAGTTCCCACTGGATGAGCAGCTGGAGTCCTGTACTTGGGACATGGAGTCAGATGAAGAAATCTGATTCCAGACAAAGATGGGCAGTTCAGGGACAAATCTCAGCAGGCCAGCAAGAGAGAACAATATCATCATACATGCTCTGCCCCATGTTGGCTCAGGAGAACCCGAGGTGCCACAGCAATCCCAGGTTAAGTGAGCTTTGTTTAAGAAGCCAGACTTGATTAAATGGAAACTGGGCAGCTGAAATTGTTGGCTTGTTTTAGTCTTTTCCTACATAAAAGAATTTTAAATTATTTAATCTTTCAATTTTTTACATTTCATTCAGTTTTGGTTGAAAATGAAGCATTAAACATTCATGTCCTGAAGACACTGTTATTTGTACTGTACAAATAGGGTGATTATTATTGCCTGCTGGGAGGTTAAATATGTATCAGTCATTCTGAATAAATCAACTCTGCATCTGAGAATATTACTCTCACATTTCCCTACCAATGCTTAAATCTCCAGTTTTAGCTTACACAAAAATGAATCCTTACATGTAAGAGAATGAATATCTTGAAAATGAATTTGTCTTGAAAGTACTTTTGAAAACAGTGATTTCAAACTGCTGCAATGGGATGGTTGGAGAATGTGCTTAAAGTATCCAAAAAACAGAGTGGTAGAAGGTCAGAGGCTGGGCGTGGTTCTAGAGTGAGACAAACTCATCCCACTGAAGGTTTTAATCCAGCTATCTACCTCACCTGGTCTATACTATATAAGTCCTGCTCTCATGGAAGAACTGGAGGACTAAGATTAGGATTCTTTGGGAAATTTTACAACTCCAAAAGCTTCCTGGGTTTTGGCTTTCTGAACCTAGGCAGCTGTGGGTGAGATGGGTCTTCATCCCAGATTGAGGGGCCTCAGCAAACTGCTGCCTGACATAACTAAGAGGAGTGGCTGGAGGAGCAGCTGGAAGAGCTCTCCTCCTACACCCCAAAACAAGAATCGCTGCTGTGAAAAACATGGAACAAGTGTCAGTTAAACCACAGTGCTTTGCCTTCACTGGAGAGGACAAGAGAGCTCACACTTGGCCAAGGGGGTCTTCAGTCAGGAGAGAAATGAAAGCTGAGGCCTCGCCGAAATTAAAAAATATGAAGGCTGACTCAGCTCTCCCAGGACCGGAAAGGGCATGCAGGTGTCTGGTACAGGCCTTTGCCTCGACAATTGCAACATAACACAGAAAAATCTCCCACTTGATAGGGACAGGGCCCCTGGGAACCTCTCCTCCACTCCCAGCCTGCCCCCAGCTTCATCCTGGCCAGGCTCAGAGGACGTGGCCAGTGCCTGGCCCCAGGCATGGCCTCCTCTCCAATGAGGGCTACCTGAGGCCAAACGAGTGACTGGATCATGGGTTCCTGCTGCCCACCCCAGACCTTCAGCATGGAGCCCTACTGGTATTCCCAGTTTGGGATCCTCTGTGAATTTGACAGGAAGGCACTTCACAGCCAGCTTTAGATCATGCATATAGACATGAAATGGGACAGATCCCCTCAGCAGCCTCCTGGCAGAGCACATCCTACTAACCACAGCCCTCTGCACTTCACTCCCATTGATCCTGACCTGCTTGCCTGGCTGCCCAGCCATTCAGTCCATGACATCTGCACTTGCATGAAGAACGCTGTGGGACACTGTCCAGAGCCTTGCTGAGGCAGATGGAATCCACCACTCTCCCCTTGCCTACAGACCCATCCATTTCCATGAGAGGAAAGCAGCTTGGGCAGGCATAACTTAGCCTCAGCAGTCTGTACTGACTTCTTCCAGCCACCCTCTTTTTCTAGAATTGTGTTTCAAGGATTGTTCATTCCATCATTTTCCCAACATGAAGGTGACTGCCCTGCTGCTCTCTGGGATGGCCTTTTGGCCCTTACTGAAGATGGGTGGGACCCTTGGGTTCTCCAGTCACCCAGGACCTTCCCTGATCACCATGGCCTTGCAAAGATGATGAGAGCAGCTTTGTAAGGACACTCACTACTCAGAAAGTAGAATCTCTTCTTGCTGCCCCAACATCCCATTCACATCACAGCTCCAGGTGAGCCACGCCTTTCCAGGCACCGTGATGAGGGAATGTTTAGTATCCCATCAGCTCCATACAATTAAGAACCCCCCCCTTTTTATCTGTGCCCGGGTTCCTCCCTGCTTGTTCTGCCATGGCTGCACCGCACACCCCATGCCAGATGGAGCAGCAGCATTGGCTGTGGAGGTGGGGAAGGACACACATCCCCCTGTGAGCCCAGCCCCAGCCCAAGGAAGAGCGGAGCTCACAGGGGCACCCACTCACCCTGCCAGCGGGGAGATGCCAGAACGCAGCTGGGGGACACAGCAGGGATGTATTTATAGGTCACTGCTGTCCCCCTGGGTGCAGCTTACGGGCAAAAGAAAGGTTGAAAGAGGCTGAGGGATTCCCCAGCTGGGGCCTACTTTGGTTTTGGCTATTTCAGTCTAAAATTGGGGCAGAAAGCGGTCATTTCCAAGCCAGATCTGACAGCTGGGTTTCCAGAGCCTTTACTGCACTCAGCCCTAGTGGAGCTGCTGGCTGGGCTAGCAGAGTCTGACCATCCATTTGCCAGCCTTGCACAGCCACCAGCCACACCAGGCTCCCCCATGACCCCAGTCCCACACCTGTGCCCAGGAGGCGCTTGCCCTGCTGCCAGCCTTGGCTCCCCTTGCCTGCACCATCCCAGCATCCTCCCAGCCCCACACCAGCCTCAGGCATCTCCCTCCATCACCTCCCAGCACAGCTCCACTGGGCACTGAACCCACCCACACCCAGGCAAGGACAAACCCCCAGAATTTCCACTCCAACACTGCTGCACACTTCCCTGTGCCCCGTTCCCATTAAATATGTTTCACTAGAAAAATCCCAGCAGTGCCACAGGAATAAAACCACTCCATTTCTCAGAACGGCTTTTGAGTTAGCACAAACCACCATCACTTCTCCTTTCTCCTCAGTGACCCCCGAGGAACAGAGCAGCACTTCCCCAGGTAGTGCTTGCTGCTCTGGGAGAGCCAGAGTGTGCTGTGAGCAGAGCTGGGTGGAGGAAACCCCCGGGCACTGCAGGAGCGGGGCTTGCACAACGAGGAGGAATGATTTCTCTTGTTTCCTTTGTATGTTTAATCCAGCAGTCACCGGAGAAATATAAATCCATGATAAAATATCACTGAGGGATATCATTTACTTCCCTGCTTTTCAATCAATATTTCCCTTTGTTGCAACTTGGGCTGTTTTTAATGGACTTTTCTAACCCAGACTAGTGAAGAAACAATTCCCCAAAATGTGTCTTTGAGCTCTGCTGACAACACCTGCCTTTATCAGCACACACACGGTGCACGATCAGGGCTGCCTGCAGGTTTGGCAGTGCTGGTAAGAGCAGTGTGGAAAGCTGTGGCTACAGAGACCCTTCTCCACAGCACCCAGGTGATGTTTGCTCCCTCCTGGGACACTTTGTGGAGGCTGGTTTCAGAACTGGAGGACGTTTTGAATTGGCTACAGGTGGGAATAAATAAAAGGAACTGCTGGAAGTGAGGGGGGAAAGCAGTGCTGGAGAAACCTGTCACAGAATCCCAGAATGGTCTGGGCTGGAAGGGACCTTAAAAACCCCTCTGGTTACAAACCCTGTCATGGGCAGGGACACCTTCCTCTAGATCAGGTTGCTCCAAGCCCACTCCAACCTGGCCTTGAACACTTCCATGGATGGGGCATCCACAGATTTTCTGGGCAACCTGTCCTGGCCTTGAACACTTCCATGGATGGGGCATCCACAGATTTTCTGGGCAACCTGTCCTTTCAGCCAAAGAATGTCTGATGTCGTGTCCACTCAGCTCTCACCAACACCACCAGCTGAAGGTTTCTGCTGAAGACATATTCCTTGAGGATTCCCAGCACTCCATCACTACGGCCTGCACCCTTTGGGTACTATTTGGGCAGGAATGGCAGCTCTCCCAGCACCTCCTGTCCTGCATCCATCAGGTTTCCATCTTGATCACCTCTGAGGGGTTATCACCTGTACTCCCAACCACCTGCTATTATTGACTATTCCCAAGCCCTTCCTCTTCCTCAGCCATTAGTAAGGGCTGGATGCCCCACACCGTGTTTTCACCATTTTCAGCAGCTTCTCCTTGAGCATGAGGAAGACAACCACGAAGGCCACCAGGAGCGTCAGGCAGGTGGGCAGAGCCAGCACCAGGTAGAGCAGCGCCATGTCGGCCGTCTGCCACCGGCAGCTGTGCAGGACAGGCTCGGGCAGCGCTCCAGGGCTCAGCACACGGGAGCCGTGCCTGCAGGTCACCTCCCTCCCATCGGGGACACGCAGCCTCTCCACCTGCTGCAGGGCATCCCACCAGCCCAGCGTGCAGCAGTTGTAGGGGTTTCTGCTGAGGTAGAGCTCCCGCAGGCTCCTCCCCAGTGGTACCTGTGCCAGGCCTGGTGGCAGCGCTGGCAGGCAGTTGTCCCTTAGGTCCAGGCTGCGCAGCCTCAGCGTGCCCAGCGAGCTGGGCAACGCAGCCAAGGAATTCCCAGAAAGGTCCAAGCGCACGAGGCTGCTCAGGGCAGAGAAGTCAGCAGCGCTGGAAGAGAGGCTGGTGTTCCTCAGAGACAGCACCTGCAGTGTCAGGACAAGGTCCTGCAGCCAGCCCAGGTCCCCAGACAGCACCTGGCGGTTGTCAGAGAGGTCCAGGTGCATCAGCGATGTCCCCTGGAAGGGGCGGCCGCCCATCCCCTGCAGACCACAGCCAGCCAAGGAGAGGTGGGTCAAGGTCTGCACACCCCTGATGTCCACACAGGGGATACTCTCAGCCTCACCTGGCTGGGGACAGAGGTGAACCCGGTTGTGGCTGAGGTCCAGGGTAGCGATCTTCCTGGTGTGGCTGAAAATCCCGGGAGGAAGAGCCTGCAGCCTGTTGGTGCTGAGGTTGAAGAGCTGCAGGTTGGGCAGGATATCCCCAACGCCCACCTTCACCCCCAGCTCCACCAGCTGGTTCTGGCTGAGGTCCAGCTCTGTCAGCATGGTCAAGGGGTCCTCCTCTGACAGGTGAAATGCCTCCAGGCAGTTCTGGTTGAGCTTCAGGTGGGTCAGGGCGGGCATCTGGGCCAGGAAATCATCTGGCAGGCCCCAGACCTGGTTCTGGCTCATGTCCAGGAGGCGCAGGGAGGAGAGGTTGCTGTGGCAGAGCTCCTCCCAGAGCCTGACTGTGGTGATGTTGGTGGAGTTGCCATCAATGATCAGGAACTGCACGGTGATGTTGGCCAGGGAGGTGCCGTTGGGGAGACGCTGGTAGAAGCTCATCCTGTTGTCCTGCAGCAGCAAGGAGTGCAGCTTGCTCTGCCGGGGCAGCACAGGGAAGAACAGCAGGCGGTTGTGGGACAGGTCCAGCACCTCCAGCTCAAAGAGATCATCACTTTCCAGGGTCAGGAACCACTCAATGGCGTTGTTGCTGACATTGAGCACCCTGAGCTGGGTTAGACCAAACCCCACCAGACACGGGAGGTAGTTGTAAGCTATGTTAAGCCTCTGTAGCCTCTGCAGCCCTTCAAAAGCATTGTCAATCTCAAAGATGTAGTTCTTCTCCAGGTTCAGCTCCAGCAGCTGTGTCAGGTTTGTGAAGATGGATGAGTCCAATCTCATTATGATGTTCCTGGCCACAGACAGGGACTCCAAGGAAGAGAGGTTCGAGACTAAAACTGATACCATGTCCTCCCTGAGCTGGTTTCCAGCCAGATCCAGCATCCTCAAGGCTGGCAGAGCAGAAAGAGCAGCAGCTGTCAGTGAGTAGTTGGTGAAGAGCAGATTGTCTGTCAAGGAGAGCACCTCCAGGCCTTGGCTGCTGAGGAAAGCACCAGGCTCAATGAGCTCCAGCCGGTTCCTGGTCAAGCTGAGATGCCAGAGCTGGGGATACAGGAGCAGAGAGGCATTGCCCAGGACCCGGATAGTGTTGTCATCAAGAAACAGCTCCTCAGTATCCCCTCGAAGGTTTCCTGGGATGGAACTCAGCCATCTCCCAGTGCAGTCCATGATGCTCTGCACCTGAAGTAAGAGGAGAATATGTAACACCACCATGGGAGGCAGGAGATGAAGAGGGAGAAGTCTGGGGAGCAGAGTAAGGGGGGAGGAAGTGGCTCTTTAGTTATAGCCTTGGCACACCAGTCCATCCAAGCCAGTAGTTGGGATGGAGAAGGTCTGAAGATGCTGAGATGCCTGGGCTTTGCCAGGCAGGACCAAGCACTCAGAGGGGTGAGGGTTCATCAGAAAGGACTTACAAGCTCACAGCCCCCAGGAGATGGTGCCCAGACTGCGTGCATCCCGCTTCCCCATCCCACTGCCAGGAGGAGAAGCAGCAGGGAGAGACCAGGGAGCGGAACCTCCATCTCAGTGGTGGCACTCCTGTGGAGAGGGAGGCAGAGGTAAGGAGGTCAGAAGCTGCAACCTGTTCATCCCAAAAGGCCCAGGTGACCTGGGCCACCATGAGCTGTCCATAGAAGAAGGGGCATAGAGCCTTGGCACCAAGCCCACCCACTCCAGCAGAAGCCCTGGTGGGGCTGTCCCAGTTTGAGCCTGGAAGGCAGGGGAAGAGCAGGGATGGGGGTGCCCCACCTGGGGCAGTGCACAGGGGGAAGGCACTTTCAGCTGCACAGCTGCTGTGATGGCCATTGATCTGCATCCTTCGAGCAGGGTGTCCCCCCAGCAAGGCTCATCTGCCCTGTCTTAGCACCAAACACTCCCCCAGGGGACACCAACCCATCCCCCACCAAGTCTCCCCAGTGCCCATCCCTGCTGGGCACCCTTCCAGGGAAGCAGAGGCTCTCCAGGAGGAGCTGCCCGGTTACTGACCTGGTGGGAGCGGAGCTGACGGCATTTGCATCTGGGGAAAAGCTGAAACTCAGGCAAATGAGCAGCGAGGGCTCACTGAGTGTTTCACACACAGCACTTTCACAGCTGCCACTGCATGAAGGAGAAACAGGGTTATTTTGGGCAGCCCAGGTAGCCAGAGCCTTGCAGCACAGAGGGAGCAGGGCACATCCTGGGCTGTCTCCTTCCTTGGTATAGCCGAAGTGTTGAGCTGGTGCCTTATCAAAGCAGGATTTATTACTCTAGGGGAGATGGAAGGATAGTCCCCTTTCCCCAGGCTGCAACTGACACACAGCACCTTTTGCTCTCTCAAGTCCTTGGAGTCCAGCAGCAACTCATACCCAACCCAGGCACGGGGGCAGGAAAGAGATCCTGCTGTCCTGGACCTCGGTCCTTGCTGCACCCAAAGAACACCAGTTTTGGTTCTGGCTCCTGAACCCCTCTGCAGAAACTCCCACCTTCCTTCACCCAGCTCAGCCTTTCTTGGCTTCTTCCAACACCAGAAGCTCCTCCACCCTCCCAGTGCTCCCTGGAGCTGCTGGCACCTGCCCAGCCAGGAGAGGAGGCAGCAGCCCCAGCAGGAAACCCTTGCCCGCAGCCCTACACCAGAGCCCACATCCAAGAGCTCTGAGAGCTCCTGGGGTGCTCCCCATGCTTTACACCAGCCCCAACACGAGCCCACACAACCACAGCTCTTCGAGCATGGGCATGAGTGACACACAGCCACCACAGGTCCCCAGATTGGCACAGGGAACCCCTGTGGTGTTTCCCCCAGCACAGGTACTCACCGCGTGGAACAGCGCGTGGGCTTCTGCACAGTCCATCCTGCAGCTCCTCAGGGCCATCCTGGGGCCAGGGGTAGGGGTGACCCATGGGGTCTGAGTGCCACCCAGGGGTCTGTGTGCCACCCAGGGGTCTGTGTGCCACCCTCCAGGGCCGTGTGCCACCCGCCCTCTCGCTGACACCGATATAGCCTTTGCGGAAGGAGCGACGGAAACTGCAGTCACATGGAGGCAACGAGCACGGCCCAGCTCCACTCACTGATCTCAGCACTCCCAGCACGGGTCATGCACTCGCACAGGGCTCCCAGCAAGGAGGAACCACAGGGCCAGGCAGGCAGCGAGGGGGACAGGGGGTCACACTGCTCCTGGGGCTCCTCTACACGGCTCTAGCAGCAGGACCCCTACTCGGGGTTTCATAGCACAGAGATGGTCACTGGGGGTGGTTCTGCCCTGCACAGCGGTGCCACCACTCCTGCAGGATGGAGAAATGCCACCCCTGCCTGGCACCCGCTCCCATTGTGTCCCTCCAGACCCCTCTTACCTCCAGTGCCCAGCTCAGGGGTTTGACAGGAGCCAAGGCGTGCATCCCATGGGGGAAGAAGGTGCTGTTATTTATTTCCTGTTCCATCCCAGGCCAAGGCTGGACATGTCCCAGGTGTTGAGTCCCCAGTAACTTTGGGACTCCAGTGCCTGTCCCTCACACTAACATCCATTCAGGATGTTCCCATCCCCCTGCTCCCAGACCTTTGGGTGTCCTGGGGATGCTCAGGATTTTAGCAAAGCCAGCACCCAGGGCACAAGGCAGAACCACCCAGATACAGGGACCTCCTGAGTGCTAGTTCCTGTGTGAAAGTCAGCAGAAATGGCTTTTCCTGCAGCTGCCAGGAAACAAAGATCCACATTTCCAAGGCAATATACACAGGAAGGTCCCCTTCCTCCTCACCCCCATCTACTCCTGCTCTCCATCTCTGCACCCCATGTCTCCCCCTTCCCAGGGTCCTCACACATCTCCAAGTCCCCAGCAAATCCAGCCTCTGAGAAAGAAAACTTTGCCCAGATCTACCTAGCAGGGAAAGGGTTCAAAACTATAGAGAAAGGATCCAGCCCTGCAGCAGGACCCTGTCTGGGATCAGCAGGTCCATGCTCCACATGCCATGTGTTCCATGGTGCCAGTGGGATATTTGCAGAGTTGGGAGATGAACTGTGTCACTGCAGCACACCAAGACCCCCTCCAAGGGACATCCCAGCCAGGGTCCCCCCTCCCTGACAGACCACGTCACCCCCAAACTCCTGAAACCAGCAAAAATGAACAGGGAGAGAATTTTCTTGCCTTCCACCTAAATTTCATCTCTTCTCTGGGAGGAGGCTGTCCCACGTCACTCACAAAAAAGCCCTGTGGTTTCATTTCCTCCATTTTCAAGGAAGTTGGACATATAAAAATCAAGAAGGAGAAGAAAGAAGCCAACAGGAGTGGCAGAAGCTCACAGAAGGACAAAATTCCCATGGCATTGCTCAAGGGCACACAAAAGGCTGAGGTCAGCTGATGACCACAAACTCCTCATCCCAAACCCTGCCCACACTCTGACCCCTCACCTGGTGCTTGGAGACACAGGAGCTGGCAGAGCTGTAAAACTTGGGCATCCTCAGCTGCAACTCCACTCTCTGGACACCTTCTGGTGAGATTCCTTTTTGTGGTGCCACCATCAACGTGATGCCTCGGGGATCAAACCAGCTTCCTCCTGCAGCCCAGCAGGAACTGGGAGAGGAAACAACCATTCCCTTCATTCCCTGCTTTGCCTCCAGCCCATCCCCAAAGGCAGGGCAGTGTAACCCCTCTCCCCAGCAGCACCATGGGCTGGCAGAGCCCCTGCAGGGCCCATCCAGGTTTTCCCCACCTTGCTGTCCCTGGAAAGCAGCCCCACTCCAGGGCTGACCCCACAGCTCTGTCCTGGGGCATCGGCAGCAGCCATGCTGCTCTTCACACTTTCCCCACATCCTGCAGCCGGGTGGTTCTGAAAAAGTCCTGAAGCTGCTGCTTGGTCCCCTCCTTTTCCTCCCCTCACACCCCCACCCAGTCCTCTCTTGATGTGTGCTTTGAGAGGGGATAATTTAGTTTGTTATATCAGCACAGTGAAGGGATTGAGGTGCCAGGAGCTGCTCCTCTGATCAGCTCTTCAGGAAGCTCCAGCACAGCTCAGTGGCACAGGTAGGTTAAACTGAAGGAGATTCAGCTGCTTGGAGCCATGTCCAAACGTGCAGCTGCAATTCCTGCAGCTGTAGGAGAGGACTGGGAATCCCCTTATGGTTTAACACCCAGTGAGCTCCTTCCGTTCCTCCCACCTCCTCCTCCTCCTCCAAACAATCATTTTCCCTTAATTACCTTCAAGTTGTCAAACACAGCCCAAGAGCAAAGCTGTGATAAGAGGGCAGGCTCCCAGTTTCTCCTGGAATGCACCCAGCACAGGACCCTTGGGAAACTGCAACAGGAAACAGCAACCCCATCACTGAACATGTGTTTTCCTGCAGGGAATGTGATTTATTCTCAAGTGGAAGCACCAGAAGGGTCACTCATGGTTCCCACAGCAGCAGGACCTGGTGAGTGGGGGAAAAGAAAAATGAAAATATTTCTCCATGGGCTTCCTTGACTCCCACTGGGATGGTGGACTGGTGAGAATTTTAAAAATGGTTTTGCAAGGGATGATGGTGCCAAGCATCATTAATTTAATTTATTTTATTTAATCACCTGCTCCGGATAAAACAAGGGAAGCCTGAGGTCTCCTGTATCTCAGAAGCTGCCAGCAGCAGTAGTTGCCTTTAAATTAAGAGGAACTATGAAAACAAAAAAACAGAATTCGTTCCATGGGCAAAAGGGAAAAGGTAAAATACACAGCCTGATGCCTGAAGTTTACACTTGAGATTTGGAGTTTCATCTGGCTAAACTTCCCAATGGGAATGCACCCAGTTTAACCCCAGGGGGTAGCTAGGGATATGTCCCATCCCAGGATGGTGCACTGCTGTACAGCAGTGTGGGCTCAGAGAGCCCCAGTGCTGCAGCAGGGCTGGAGCTCTGCAGGAAGCACAGCTCCCCTCAGGGCAGCTCCTGCAGGGGAAACCACAGGACAAAAATCAAGAATTTATAATCAGCCTCAAAACCATTTCTTTTCCACCAAGCTGTGGCCAAACCGTCTGCCTGCTGCTTTACCTGGGTCCAAGGAAAGGCGTGTGCCAGCTCTTGCATCTGTCAGTAAAGCTCCAGGCTCTGTTTTTGCAGTGATTGTGTGTCTGGGAGCCCCTGGAGCCCCAGCACCCTCCTCTGGGACAACTCCATTCCACCCTGTGCCATGGGTAGGGACACCTCCCACTATCCCAGGGTGCTCCAAGCCCTGTCCAACCTGGCCTGGGACACTTCCAGGGGTGGGGCAGCCACAGCTTCTCTGGGCAGCCTGTGCCAGGGCCTCACCACCCTCACATCCAATATATTTCCATATATTTCCACCTGTCAGGAATCTCTTAGCTCTTGCCAGGTTTTCTGATGGAAAGCAGGGTTCAAAGAAGACTTTGAAGCCAGGATTAGTTATGGGTTTTCCTGAGCAGAGCCCTGGGCTTGCTCACCCACCCTTACAGCATTGTGCTGCCTGCCAACACCACAGGAGTTGTGGGAGATCAGGGAGGAGAGGGGAGGCAATAATCCCCCAGACTGACAACATGCAACAAGCCTACAGGGATCCAGGTGAACTGCAGCAGAAACAATTGGGAAAATTATGTCTTTGGGCTTGGAGGACATTTGATCAAGGATCTAAACACCAATCAGGAGCCCAACAGCAAGAACTTCATAGAGGCTCCCACCTTTGACCCCTCAGTCCCCAAAAGGTGCCCATTTCCTCTGTGAGACTCAGAAGAAGGATATAGTGGGAAGCAAAGCCATGTTCCTGAGAGCACAGGGTGGGAAGGGAAGAGGGGAGCTGGTCAGTGGCTCGGCCACAGCCCCTTCCCAGAGCCTGTGCTGGAGGTGAGGCTGCAGGCAGTTCCCTGCCCGCAGGCACGTCCAGCCCAGGCAGCTCCATCTGCGGTCACTGCTCTTCCTGCTCGGCTGTAAATGAGGAGGAAGCGGCTGGAGAGGGAAAGCTGCAGCAGGGATCTCATTTCCCCCCTGCTCCCACCCTGTGGGCTCCAGCACTGCTCACAGCCATTCCCAGGCGGGGTTTGAGGGCTCCTTGGGATCCACCTCCATGAGACCAAGGTGAACCTTCTCCCAAGAGAGCATCTGGATCACTTGGTCTCCAGAGCACAGCGTGCAGCAGGATGCATTGGATGCTGAAGCAGCAGAATCTCATATTTCTGAGCAACTGGAAGCCAAGTGCATCCACTCCCTTATGATCCCAGAAAGTCCAGATGCTCTAGGCAACAGCATCCGCAGGAGAAGCCAGTGCCCAAAGCCAAAAAAGACCTCTGATCTTTTGCCATGAGTGGCTGTGGCTGCCCTATCCCTGGAAATGTTCCAGGCCAGGTTGGACGGGTCTTGGAGCAACCTGGGATAATGGAAAGTGTCCCTGCCCATGGCAGGGGGTGGGACTGGATGGGCTTTAATGTCCCTTCCAACCCAAACCATCCTGTCCTTCCTCCTAGATCTCCTCAAGGGCTGGAAAGCCCCAAAACCAGGTTTCTTTCATCTAGTTTGGACTTTGATTGCAGTTAGACCTGAAGGAGCTGCCAGAGCTTTTCCCACAGGATTGCCAAACGTGCAGATAAATTGACCTTTGTCGTCCTGTACAATAAAATAAACCACTGAAAGCAATAAAACCCTCTGGCCCAGCTACTCCAGCACACTAACCAAAGTTTTTCATCATGGAATCATGGAACTGTTTGGGTGGGAAGGGACATTAAAGGCCACCCCTGCCATGGGCAGGGACACCTTCCACTATCTCAGGTTGCTCCAAGCCCCATCCAACCTGGCCTGGAACATCTCCAGGGATGGGGCAGCCACAGCTTCTCTGGGCACCCTGTGCCAGGAGGGAAGAATTTCTTCCTAATATCAAATCTAAACCTCCTCTATGTCAGTTTTTAGCCTAAAACGCTCAAGGCTGGAGGCTGTAAGTCACCAGAAGGAGAAGGTTTGGACAAGTCATTGCTGGGACATCATTCCGGAATGCAAATTGTGACCAAAAAAAAAAAAAAA
>VWZS01004201.1:489223-588643 GCA_013397075.1 Rhabdornis inornatus
AAAAAAAAAAAGATACTCCCATCTGCAGCCCCACAAACTCCCTCCCTGCTGCAGTTCTGCTTCAGAGAAATGAGTAATTCAGTCACAAACGCAAAGGGAAGTGAAACACTCTCAACTCCTTGCAGAGCTCAGCGTGTCCCACCCATCTTCCTCTCTGGCCAGAAGGCCAACATCCCTGTGCCACAGCCTGGGCTGGCAGGCAGATCTTCTGGAAGCAAATGCATGCTACAAAATCTTCTTTTCCCAGGTTTTCAGCCATGGGGTACAGCATCCTTGCTCCCTGAGAGACAAGGGACAAAGCCTGTCTGTGCGTTTTGGGGTTTGGAGCTGGAGCACACTCTTGTACTCAGGACATACCCCTTGGTCTGGGGTAAGAAAACAGGAGAACTGCCAGGATATGTTTCTGTGGGTTATTAAAACAAACCTTACCACATGACACCACTGTAACACAGGTGACATCATTGCTGTATCCAAAATGCCATCCCTGCAGCCATACCTGGGAGAGACTGAAAGCAGTTCCACCTCTTAATGTGGGACCTGAACCAGCACAGGAGTGCAGGAGGGAGGAGGTTCAGCCACACATGGATCAATATTCAGATCTCCTCTCCTACTCTCCACGCTCCTGCCGGGAAGAGCAGCTCACACTGCCAGTAAAGTCACATCCCAGAGCTGCACAGCACTGTGGGGTGAGGTGGGCATGTAAAACCACTGGTGTCCATCCTGCACACTCTCCTGAGTCCCACTAATGTTCCAACTCTGATCCAGTTCTGCTCACGTCAATTATTTATCCAAGAATAAATAAAATCTTATGTTGAAGCTGAGATAAAGTCTTTTGGCTGCTTCCAAAGCAAGATTCCACCCTCCAGCTCTGCTTTTGCACAAGACCTTGCAGAAGGGGTCAGGTGCCCAATGCCAGACGGGACCTGGTGTGAGGAAAGTGGCCTCTGTCACCTGAGCACAGAAAAAACAAAGAAAAAGCCATCAAAGAAACCCAAAAGGTGATTTTGGAACTGGCAAAGGGTGTACAACCTGGTCTAGTGGAAAGTATCCCTGCCCATTACAGGGGGTAGAACTGGATGAGTCCTTTCCAGACCAAACCAATCTGGGATTCCATGAAAAATGTTTACCCCTACAGTATTTGACTACAATAAAAAAACATTTTGGCCAACATCAATTTCCCTACCAGCAGGTTTGTCCAGCACTTTATAAAGCCTCATATTGGAACTGGCAGAGTTTACTCTATTAGATTGCTATTTAGAAGTGATGGGATATGGCTGAGTTCTCCTAAGCAAGGGAAGCTTCAGATTAAAAAGACAAAATAAACCAAGCAGACATGAAACCACTGTAGGTAGTTCACACCACACCCACCAGTGCAAGCATGTAGGGAAAATCCATTCAATTCCTGACTTGGTAAAATTGCAGAAGAATGAACAACACTTGTAACATACAGTGAGTTTGACTTCAAAATCCCCTTTCAAATGCTCTTACTTTTTTTTTCAATTGCAATGGATTTTTTTTCAATAATCTTTTGCTTATATCACTATTTCCTCATAATGCAAGTCTTGGAAAAAGTGGACCTTGAACAGCAACTCTGACATTTTGTTTGAGCCTCTCAAATCCCTTTCAATCCTTTAAGGTGATCCTGGAGCTTTGGCTCGGTTTGGTGTCACTAAAAATTATTTTCTGAAATGCAAATATTTGCTCAGCCTATTTCAGGATACAGGGTTCAAATGAAGGAGTGAACTTTAAAAAATTCTATGTCCATCATCCACTTCTGCTGAAGGTTTTTAGTTTGGTCTGGTTTTTGAAAAGAACAGGAAGTAATTGTTAAGGGAGTAGGTTCCACATTAAAACATTTATTGTGCTCAACACTTGTTTGAGCACAGGCCAAGGCTCCCACAGCTTTGCCCTCTCGTGGGGAGTTGGGAGAGTTCCTTCAGTAGTCACACAGCATCATCCAGCAGTAGGAAAAAAACCTGCTTAAGGGATGAATTAACAGGTCCAGCAACACTGCAGGAAAAGCTTTCTGTGTTCATTCACTGCTTCATTCATTTTTTCTTTCAATCATACTCTAGCACAAGGTGGGCCACTGTCACAGAGTCAAGCATGGCCACTGCCAACCCCCTGAAAACCTGATCTTTAAGTGTAGAAAGGATTTTAGTGCAATTTCAATAATGCTAATTGCTGTCTGCAGATTTCAGAGCAAATAAGAGAAAAAATTCACTTACACATCTAAGACCTATTTATAACATGTAAAAACTGAAATATTCACATGGAAATACATAGCTTAAGGAATGACTGAGGGCTGCTCACCTCTCAAATACTTTAAGAAAACCAGTTTTGTGTGATCAGACTACGATCAGGCCCAGTGTTATTTTAACTCATGGCTGCTGTCATCAACCCAGCGAAAATGGAAGAGGAAAAAAAAATAGAGGCAGCCATCTGGAAAGACACCCAGTGTGCTCAGGGAATTTAGAAATGTAGATCAGAGATAAGCAGGGAGAAAAGTTGGATTTCTTGCTGTCACATTCCGAGGCAGGCAGGGAAGAGCACAGCCACAGCACTGGGGCCATCTGCTCCTGCCTGGCTTTGTCACCTGAAACGTTGCCAGGAGGGACAGGACTGAGGGGCCTCTGCCAGGGAAAGGTGCACATGGGGCTCCCAAAAATGGACACTCACTGCAGCATTTCAGCTGGGATAAAAGGATTTTCCAGTTTCCCACCCCATCTGGATTCACCAGTTTGTCAGCAGCACCTGAGGAGTCACACAAGTGACTTAAGGCCAGCACAAGGCACCACCAAGGCTAAGAACAGCCTCTGCCCCCAAACCAGCGACCACACCGAGCTCCTCATCTCCTCAGAGATATGACAGGGACAGAGGACTGACTGTTCAGCTCCCTACAGATTTCACAGCACACTCAAACCACAAGGAATTCTGAATTTTATTAAAATGACAGATAAAATGCTCACTTATCCCAAAATCCTGTAAGATTCTGAAGCCAAGACCTGTTAAATCTGACTGATTCTGTTTATAGGGGCTGTGAAACATTTTGAACACTTGACGTTCCCCCTGTCCAAAGCCCTTAAATCCTGTCATGGCCAGAAAAAATACCCCAAACAACAGCACAGCTGACCCTGAGATACCTCAGGCTAAAAAAACCAACTCTGCCTTCTTGGTGAGCCAGCACCAAACCTCTCTGCTCCTGAAGGAGATACCAGCCAAGATTTACTGCTTAAAAGCAAACTCTTGGTGTAGAGTTTGGAAAGTGCCTCAGAGCTCAAAACCACAATACTTCTTCCTAAAAGCAGGGTGAAATATTGAACAGGGAAATAGGGAAATATTAAATAGCGAAAGCTAAGGAAGCAGCAGGAAGCAGTGACCACACCAACCCAACCCAACTCCAATCCAGAGGCCTCCAGCAGGCAGGAATGCCTTTCCCACAGCCATGAGTGAGCATCCCTGTTTCAGAGGAGGCAATTTCCCAAGCACAGCTACCAGATTCCTGAGTTTCCAAGCCCTCCTTAACCACTCAGACTCTCTCTTTCCCAGCAGCCACACAGCAGATCACACAGCCCCAATGCCTCTGTCCTCTTGGGGCACCAAACTGCAACTCCTTTCTTCCCATCTGTGGGATACTGCAGATGCCATTCCAACAATCCACACCAACAGATCCTTCTGAATGATAGCAGAGTTTATTTTAATATTTTTTACAGCCAGCATTGGTCTCCAGGAATAAGTTATAATCTTACATAAGTGAGTCCACCCAAACCCACCCCTAAGGAATGTTCAACTCTCAGCACTTCTGATTTAGAGGGAAATTATTTAGAGGGTAAAATGTAGTCTCAAGAATGGGAATCAATCTGAATTTGTGATTAAAACTCCTTGGAATTCTCAGGGTTTCCTTGCCTCTAACTGGATCATGGACAACCGCAGAGGTTGCATCTTTCAGGACTGCACTGAGAATACATTCATCCTGGCGACTATTTCTTTTCCTATACTGGGCAGGGTTTTGTCTCCTTTATCCCCAACTCTATGCCCCACAGATCTGCTCTGCAGACACTTTACAGTCCAGTACAATCAATGCCTGTAACAGACTTGTCCGGGAGGTACTTGCATGCCTGTCCCACATCCTTTATTTGACTGTTCTCAGCACCACCTAAAACACCTCCATTGCTCACAGCACATTCTGTCTGAGGCAGCAAGAGGAACAGACCTTGATTTGCCTTTCAGCAATGAACAAACAAAACAAATAAATACTTTTAAATGGTAACAACTTACACAGTTTCAGGGCAGAACCTGGTGATCTACCTGGCCAAAAGCACTCCAAGGCTCACAAAAGCACTCACTCACCTCCTTGAGGAACAGGGAGGGGGATGAGCAACAGCCTAAGAGGAATTCCTCTTTCATCCATGCTCAGAGAATTGCCAGCGTCTGACACTAAGAAACTCACATTCTCTAGCACCAAAAAAAAAAAAAAAAANACATTTCCTTCTCCCTCTCCAAGAAGCAGCTCTGAAACAGCCCAGGCAGCTCTGGGAGATGCCAACCAGAGTCACAAACCAGCCATGGGGCTCACAGCCTTCCTGCCCTGGTAAAGGGCCCTCCTGGGGCTCCCTACAGACCTTCCAGCCTCACAGGAAAGTGGTTCTACTAGGAATTCCCTCCTCACTACACCTAGCAGCTTCCCAGCCTGCACAGGCCAGCACACAGACACACCTGGGGGGTCTGGACATGGCTTAGAGAAAATCAGTGAAGAGCACAAACACTGAATGTGATCCAGAATCCCCATGAAAGGGCTGGTGAGAGTTTTACTAGTTCTGGGCAGGTGAATGCTGGGGTACCAACATACCAACAAGGGGATTTGATTCAGTTAAGAAAGGTTCAGGCAAGCCTTAAAGCTTTATAAAGCCACTGAAGCTAAAAAGTAAGGTCTGGTTGCAGAAGCCCAATGCTCCTTCCACGTTATATTGAGACATCTCACAACAGTGATTAGCAAGTGAGAGAATGCTTTGAAAAGGTGGAATTTTTGACTGGAGAGGAAGGCAAGCTCAGTGCTATGCTCAGCTTTCCTTCCCCGAGGGGAGCACAAGTTCTGCTGAAAGGAAAACTCGCAGGGAAAATGTTTTTGTTTCCTACAGAGAACAAACCTGTCACTGAAGCCAAGGAAACTTTCACAGGAAACAACCCAAAGTAGCACCTCACTCCACAAGAGCATCCCAAAGCACATTACAACAGAACTGCACTGACATGAAGGCTGTACACCTGTCCCAGGTGTTTTCTGGTGCCAGGGAGGGGGGTGACTTTTTCCTTTTAAGAAATTCTGTCCCAGTTAGAATAAAGCAAACCCTTTCTTTTAACTGTTCTTTTCAACGTTTTCTTTATATACAATCCTTAAAATACACTTAAAAATAGCTGCACACGTGTTGTATGGTTATACCAGAGAAGGGCAGTTGCACAGACTGTGCCTCTCAGGACACTAAAAACTGTAAATACCCCCAGCAGCCCCTCTCTGCTCCAGCCCCCACGCTGGCCCCAAGGAGGGAAGGAAGGAACAAGCAGTTTGGAAATGGGAGTCTCTCACAAAACACGCCACTTACAAATCCCAGGGTAATTTCCTCAAGCATTTTTGTATCAAGTCCTTTCTTAAATGTTTGAGGTCACACTGCCATTTTAGCAATAAAATCTGTTGCAACATGCATGTGTCAGCTTCCCACTCAACCAACTGCAGCCCTGAGGATTTTTCTGGCCTGGTAGAAAGAGGAAATGTAACACAAATTCTGAAGTACAGCTGGTCCTCCGTTTCCAAACTCCACGTGGTCGCCTCGATGGCTCTTGGACACACACCCACACCTTTTTGTTGTTTTTTTCCTCTAACACACATTTCCCTCTAACCAACATGCAGATTTCTCCTCCCAAACATCCACATCTCGACGTCCCAACGAAACAATCCATGTCATCCATCCAGAGGCTTTCCCAGGTAGACCAAAGTCACTTCTGTGTTACCATACACAGCAGACACTGCTGGATACAGGCAAACTTTTGGCAGTCCTCTGAAGGCAACTCCCAAGAACTCATAGCCCCTCTCAAACGCTAATGTTTTGTCTTCCATGTCCAGGATAACTCGAATCCTTTCACCTATCTGGAAACAGAGACAGGAGGGGAGTAAAAATAACACACAGAAAGAGTCAGCATGTTCAGATGAAAACAAAAATAATGCGAAGTGTAATGTAGCAGATAATTTTAAAGCAGGACTGTCTTGTGTCTCATGACTGATTGCTCTTATGACAGGAATTTCTCAATTTCACCATGATCCTGAGTACCTTTGCTGCAGGACAGCCTGCATCCACCACCTGTTTATGATAATAAACATGACCCTTCCCATACAAAGCTGTGAGAGCACTGAGAGCAGGCACTGCATGCTGTGTGCTTGGGAAATACTGCAGAGCTTCTGGAATCTTTGCAATGGACTCCAAGTTACCTGAACTCTGTGTTCTGCTGCTATCACTGAGCAGCAACTGCTCTGTGAGGAGCATTTTTAAAGACAATAGATTTAAGAAAAGCAAGTGCCACCTACAAAAAAATCCCAGAATAGACTAATATGCAGGTGCTGTCACTGACAGGGGTCTTCCCTCACCACGGTAAAAGGAAATTTCAGTACACAATGTAAAACGAAAACCCTAAAAAAATTATACATACACACACACAAGTGAAACCAACATTGACCACAGCAGGAGCCTTGGATCCAGGCAGGCCCAGAGCTCCCTGCATTTATGTAGCACACGTTATTTCAGATATCAATGAAAGTCCCAGAGAACAGCCACAAGCACAGCAGGCACCACACAAACTCCTGACTCTTCTCCAGCCAGCCCCAGCACTGGGAATTTCTTCCAGCCAACAATAACACACACATGTGTTCCCTGTAAGCATGTTTTCTATGAGCAGATCACTGCTTGTCTTAATAAACACAAAATACACCAAAGGATCACTGATTTAAACTTTCACACGAAATTTAGAAATATCAGACACAAGGTGCTACACAGATCTTCACCCACAAGTGAAACGTAAGCCAGTACAAAGCCACAGCACTAGGGGTTGGACTGGATTATTTTTAAAGTCCCTTCTAACTCATTCTCTGAATATGAGACTGAAATTACAATGATCCAGTTTAAGTTTCAACACAAGCAAATCCAGCAGTGAAAAGGCAGTTGTGTGAGCAGGCAGAATGACAAGACAAGCACTTCTGTAAGGACAAAAAGGTGGGGTGGCTTCTGTTCTTTAACACCCTGAAGTTACCTGAACATCAGATAAGGGATGTCACCCATGGGATGGTGGCCAGTGAGCAAAGCAGCAGCAATCACCACTGCTGCAGGTTTTTGCAGGAAGACTCTCACCTAAGCACTAACTTCAGCTCACCCTGCCAGACAACAAAGGGGTACCAGCCCTCAGACACTCACCTTGCTGTGGGGCAAGTCTCTACTTCAGAAAGCTACAACAGCCTTTTCAGGTTTGATTCCAAAAAAGCACCACGATGTCTAAGCAGACACCCACAGTACAGGTTTCATACTCAGTGTTTGAGATTAAAGTGTGGAAACAACCCAGGGTCAGGTGCACTGAACACCAGGCAGGTGTAGCCTGTGGAAGCAGTAAATGAAGGGGGGAAAAGGCTCACAAGGTAGAATCATTTGCCTTCTGCAGGGAAGGCAAAGAGACCCTTGAGGGTCACTTAGGAGCAATTCAGCAGGCAGCCGGGACAGCGAGGGATAGCCAGCACCTCCCAGCCCACTCCAAGCCCCCTCACCTGGTATTTGGGCGCGTTATTGCACTGGGGGAAGCTGCCGTTCACCTCTCCGTTGTGCAGCAAGTTATTGTCCACCAGGTTCCAGCCCCAACTCTGGTCGTCGCTGCCCAGCAGGGCCACGTAGCCCTGGCACTGCATGGCCGCGCGCTTGGTGGCGATGCCGATGACGGCCACGGTGCCCAGCGGGCCCTCCCACCACACCTCCCAGGCGTGCCGGCCCTCGCTGAAGCCGATCTTGGTGCGCGCCCCGTCCGTGCTCTGCGCGATGGGGTTGCGGTGCAGCGTGAAGCCATTCTTCTTGATGTACACGTTCCTCGAGCAGTCGTTGGTGCTGAAGGCGTGGTGGAAGGCACGGACCTGGGCGAGAGAAGGTGGGTGGGGGAGATGGACGGGGCTCGGAGCAGCTCTAGTGGGAGGTGTCCCTGCCCATGGCAGCTTTAAGGTCCCTTCCAACCCAAACCATTGTGGTTCTAGGAGATAAACCCCTGTCATGTTTCCCAGCCTCCCGCCCCCTCGTCTCCAATGGCGGGTGGGCCGGAGGGCTGCGGGGGTGTCCCCAAGCGCCGGGGGAGGCAGTGAAAGGGTGTCCCGGCGGGGTGGGGGTCCCGGCCTCACCTTGCCCTTGTAGGTGGGCACGTTGCAGAGGATGTCGGTGCGCAGGGCCTCCTCGGCCAGGCAGCGGGCGGCCAGGCTACGCCACACCTCGCTGTTCTCATCGCCGTGCAGGACGCGGTGCCACAGCTTGCAGACCAGCGCGCAGCTCCGCAGCTCCCGCAGCTCCAGGTACGAGAACACCAGCTCCAACACCCGCCCCGGCAGCCGCCAGCCNCCGGGGGAGGCGAGGGGAACAGAGGTGAGACCTGGGGGCCCGGCGCTTCCCGAACCCTCCGGGAGCGGCCCCAGGGCCGGGCTTGCCGGGGCGGGGGACGGTCGGACCCCGCTGCTGCAGGGCCCGGGGGTTGGTAGGGAACGGGGCCCCCTCCTCACCTGGGGACCCCGGGACCGGCGGCCGCGGATCTGCCCCGACGCGAGCTGCGGGAAGGGATGGGCCCTCTCTGTGGTGTTGTTTGATCGCCAAGACCCAAGTTCCTCTGGTGGAATGAAAGGGTTCTGGCTGCTCTCTAGATCTGGGTCAACAAAAATCACATGGAAAACATAACATGGTAAAAAAAGAAAAAAAGATAAAAGCAGCAGAAACAAGCCGTTTATTGCCCAATAGTTAAATAAATACAGACCTTAGAGCTGCTGGGCTGTCACACAAACCGCGTGTGTGCCTCTCTCATTTTTCCCGCACCGTCCCGGTCCCTCCAACACTTTCGTGCTTTTTCTCCGTTCACTTATTTTTGTGCTGATGTGCTTCCCTAAGCAGTGCCGTGACACTGCTGTGGGCAGTCACACCAGGGAGGGTTGAGCTTGGTCAGCGCCATGGGTGTGCTCTGAGACCCAATTAAATATGTTGCAACCTGTTCTAAATTAGCAATGCTTCTTTTAAAAAGACTCATTGTTTAGGTTGGAAAAGGCCGGTCAGCACCGCGGCTGTGCCTGGTGTCGGAGAGACAGCTCCGCTTGGGTACTGAGCTGTCGAGGTGCCAGTTTTAATTGGATACTGGAGTTACAAGTGTTTGCAGGATGATCTTGTTGCTTGGTAAGTTTCTGCTGTAATGAGACCAAAAACCACCTCATTCCAGGGCTTGTTTTTGTTTGTTCCAGGGGTGTCCCTGAAGCATGGCAGTGAAGTGGAGCGGTGGACATTCCTCCTCTGTGCTGTGCCTGAACGTGAGCGCGGAAGGGCTGGTGGCCTCCGGCGCAGAGCGGGGCGAGCTGGTGCTATGGGATGGGGGCGGCTCACCCGTGGCTCAGCTGCGGCTCCCGCAGGCGGAGGACGTGACCTCGGTGCTGTTCTCCGCCCGCAGCCCCAGCACGCTGTACACCTCCCATGGAGAAACCATCAGCGTGCTGGATGTCCGCTCCCTCCAGGAGCCTCTGGAGCGCTTCCACGTGAACGAGGAGGAGATCAACTGCCTCTCCGTGAACGACACCGACAGCTTCCTGGCTGCGGCGGATGACTCGGGGGCCATAAAGGTTGTGGACTTGGAAAGCAAGAAAGTTAGCCGGTCCTTGAGACACTCCAACATCTGCTCGTCTGTTGCCTTCCGACCTCAGCGGCCTCAAAGCCTGGTTTCCTGTGGACTGGACATGCAGGTGATTTGCATACATGTGCATAGTTATTAATGAAGTGAAACAGTAATTACCCACCTGTGTGGTGAAGCACCCACAGACTTTCACCGAGCATGAAGGAGTTCAGCCTGCAGTCACCGGAAAGCTCCCTCAATATTCTGAAGTAGTTTTGGCCCAAAACCTAAGTGTTGGGGCTCTTTGTGCTGTGTTCTACTCAGCAGCTTCTGCCCCTGGTTTTATCTTACTTAACATTTACAATTCAAAAGCAAGTGGGGTGAGGGGAAATCAGAATAGCTGCAAAGCTCACTGGTGCTATATTAGCTCTCTGTTGGACTCAGCAAAGCCAGCAGCTGTCCCTAGTTGTGGCTGCAGATGACATGCAAAGGATGGTGAGGAAAAGGCACAGTGCTTGAGGCAGGCAGGTAAAGCAGCATCTTTCCAAGGGGAATGTATCACTCTGAGGACAAGTGAGTTGTATAATTTATCCTTTGCTCTGTTAGCATCTTGGAAGAATGAAATGTTCTTTGCCTTTTAAACTTTTCTATCCTCATGAAGAAGCAACTTTGCCCTTTGCATTCTGAGAACCATACTGGGAGTTTAGTCCAGAGTTGGCCACCCAGAACAGATATTTTTCAGTAATTTATTTCCAGTGGTTGAGGTCTGACCACATTCCTGCTTTAGCCCGATATGAAAACTGTCACTTCTCGAAGGTTTCTGTGGTTCCAGCTGTGTCAGAGTGAAGTTTGTGTGACGGCATTGAGCAGTTTCACCCCGTGTTCTTGAAACCAAAGTACATCTCACACATTAGAGCAAATACATGCTGATATTTAGTATAAACTGTATTTTTCTGTGTTAAAGCCATGATGATAGATCCTGTCTGGGAGGAGAAAGCATTCAGTCCCTTAGCTGGCTTCATTCTGGTCCCTACTATGCAGATACACAAGCTTGTGGCTGGAAACTTTTTATCAGAATTATAAACATTTATGTACAACTAGGTACAAGTGAGCTGATTATTGTTGTGACTTCTAGAATTAGTTTCATTCATTGTAGCTCAGCGAGTTGGTTTTTAGGTGAAAGTCAGTATCCTAAACCAGCATTTCATTAGTTCATTTTTGTACAGTGGGAAGAGCATCATTCTGCATTGAGGCTGCATTTGAGACACATCATTTCCCAAAGGGGAGCTTAGCTGAAGAATTCTAAAGCCCTGTGCTGCACCACACCTTTGGACAAGTTACGAGCTCTATGAAACATGTTCTGGGCTTGTCAAACCCTTGGGGAAGCTGTCGCTGATGAGAGTTGAAATATAGGTTGCTGGAGTTCTTTCAGGAGTTCTAATGAAGCAGGGAAAATGCCACGAGGAGAGAAAATTCTTAGTTTGCAGAAAACTCATTAGCAGTTGATGGATTCATCAGGCTTTTGTAGTGCTGTCTGTAATGAAAACAAGAGTATTTTCTGTAAGCATCACCCAGCCCCTCTGACTTACAGTAAATCACAGTTGTTGTGGAAGTAGTTTTAGTGCAGCAGTCACTGAAACAGTACAGTGAGAGGAAATGTATTTCAGATGTTTTACTATGATTTTTGGATTGCAGGAATGCAGAGCCAGGCTCTTTTGTGAACTAAATTTAAAGACTCCTGTACTTCTTATTGGTGATTACTACCAAAGGAATATTTTGATTAATAACAAATTGAAGCTTAGCTTTATGAAGCAAACAGTACACCAGCGCTGTATTAGACTGACTTGTGCTTTTCCATCTGTTGGCCTTGAGAATGCTCATTGTCAATTCAGATCCTACAAAAGTCTTGAGAGCATTATTTTTAATTGGCTCAGTATAAATCTGTACAAGAGACACAGGATTCTTCACCGGGGGTGGAAAAGGAAGTCTAAAAGCACGACCTGCCCCATCTCAGCAGGTAAAGCATGCCCTACTCCACAGCACAAACCAGATCTACTCACTGGATATAAAAATAAATACAAATATGCCTGTTTAAAAAACACAGCCTTTTGGTGTCCCATTTTTCAGACATGTTCATGGAAGTGACTATTTTAGGCCAAGTAGCAGAGACAGAAATCCAGAATGATAATGATCTCTATTCACTGCTAGAGTTTCCGTGTCCCTCCTCCTCAATAATTGATGTGCAGTATGTCATGATTACTACTGCTGATATGACTGCAAAAGCTTTTAGAGCAGTGTTTGCCTCTCGTGGTCTAAAGGTCTGAGTCATTGACTGCAGAGTGGTGGGGGTTTGGAAAGCAGGCCAGAAAGATTTGCTACATTTATTAGGGCAAGTTTAACCACTCCTCACCACATGCCTTACGCCTCTTGGAGTCATGCACAGCCTTTGCTCTGCTAGAGCAAGAAGTGTGGTTGTTTATTTTACTATTAAAGATCCAGTTTCAAGTAAAACACACAAATTATTGATTCATCCTGGGTTTTTTTCCCCAGGTGATGCTGTGGAACCTGCAGAAAGTTCGTCCCTTGTGGAACATGAACCTGCAGGAGTGTGACATGGAGGAAGAGAGCTCACAGTCAGCTGGGCAGTTCTTCAACCCACCGCTCGCACATTCCCTGTCCGTCGCCTCTTGCGGCAACGTCTTCGGCTGTGGAGCTCAGGACGGTAAAATCAGAATATTCCGAGTCACTGGGGTCAGGTTTGAACGTGAGCTGGAGTTCCAGGCTCACAGCTTGGGAGTCTCACAGGTGCTCTTCATGCCAGAGGCGTACTGGTTGTTGTCTGGAGGAAACGACGGGAAAGTCTTGCTGTGGGATGTCAGCAACAACGTCGGGAAGCAGCAGAAAAGTCCAGCAAAATCTCTGCACAGGAAAAAGGCCCAAGCAGCTGCTTCCAGCAGGAAAGATGGGAAGCTCAACAAAGTGGCCTCAAATGAACATCCTGGAGTTGTGCCAAAGCTCAGCATTGAGCACGGAGAGAAGGTGAACTGGCTCTCATGTGCAGAGATCAAAGGCTCCAGGAGAGTGTTGGTTGCTGACCAAACCAGCTCTGTATCAGCCTATCCATTGCCAGAACCTTAAGGCACCCTTACGGTGTCTTAAGAATACTTAAGGTGTTTACAGGAGTATGGGGGACAAAACCACTTCTTGGAGCCAGTTACATCCACTGACAGTGAACTGGACAGTGAAACTCTCTGGCTCCCTGGGAAGGGGAAGGGGTTTGTGCACTCATGGGTGTCCCTGGCCTGGTGCTGGTTCTTTGTGGATGTAATGTTCACAGCCACTGTCTCATGCAGGGTTGGCAGTTTGCTGCTTGAATTTAAGCGAAACGGGTCTCTATATTTAGGGGTAAGATTAGTTCATGACTAAGCTGATGTAATTAGGGCTGGAGGAGAAAATTAGTGCTAAGGAGACACCCACAATGCTAAGTGAGGCTGCTGAACATAGCAGAGCTGTCACTGGCTCAGCTCTATGTAGTTTGGGCTGTTGCAGTGCTCTGTGTGACTCTTCCCATGAAGCTGTGTCCCAGTTGGCTTAAACTGGTCATGGTGGAATCTGGTTTTCATCACTGTCAGCAGCTGTGTAGACTAGAGATGCATCAATTAACGAGTAATCAAATGAGTTTCCCTGTGTTTGCCAACTGAAATTTTTCACTGCAGCAAAAGAAGGAGCAGGGGAACTGTTATACCTGTTTGCTGGGTCAGCTGGGAAAAAGAACTATTTCACTTGTCTTAATAAATGCTTTCTCTCTCACTGTTCACTTGTCCTTAGACTCACTCTAATAGTGCCAGACTCACACAAAATTGTGTCAAAAAGTGTACTGTACCTCCATCACAGGGGAATACGGAGGGCCAAAGGCACAGCTTCTCTTTACTTCCCACAGCTTCTCAAATACTTCCTGTCTTCCCAGAGCTTTGAAACACAATGAGCAGAACTTGGCTTGCTAGAAGGTTCCCTTCATTTGCAAATTGAAGGTAGGAAGACCTAAGTGGAAATGCTACAGCTCTAGACATGTTCAGTTCACACTGGCTTTCCCATGAAGTGGGCAAGTAATTTTAAAAAAAGGGGTTTTTTCCTGGGCTGTCGTTGCCCCATCACAGAACTGAATTCCTAGTGCTGGCTGAGGACCTGCTGCACTGGTGGGGGCTTTGTGCTGCTGCTGTTACCAGAACCGTATAATTATGGAAAAATTTCCAGCTCTTTTCTTTACATACCCAGCTTCAGAAAATCTTTATCTGGTTGTGCAACCTCTGTCCACCGTTTATGGAAGAGATTCCAACTGTCTTGGTTTTGCTCAAAGCAGCTCCCTGCAACCAAACAGAACTCATTCTCATCCAAATCAGATTTTACCTTCGTACCTTTTTAATTAAAAAAAACCAAAGGCAATCTGCTTGTACAGCCTTTCCCAGCAGGAGACTTTGGCCCAAGACATGATCTGCTGGGCGCAACACCAAATTGAAGCCAAAACACAGAAAAAAAAAAATTAAGGAGTAAAGTGTAGTTGTTCCCTTTTGTGTTACCTGTGAATTGGTTCATCGGTGAAGACACAGGATCAGTGGGGCAGAGGAAGGGGGCAGGTCGGGCTGCGTGGTTCAGTGTGTGATATGTGCATGAACGTGTGTTGGTGCATCCGCGACCTATATTTGGATACCCAGGCTATAAAAAGCCTCGGAACAAACAACCTCCTGCAGGACTCGGATCCCCTGTCCCTGCTGTTGCTACCGGCTACAGGAGAGAGGAGCAAGCCCGCTCCAGCTTTTGTTTCTTCTGTTGGTGTTCTCCAGGAAGATGGCGAAAGGCAGCATCTCCCTGCGCTCCCTGAACGAGACACTGACCAGGTGCTGCAGGGCTGGGGAGGGCACGGAGGGCTGGACCACGGGACACCACACCACAGGGTCCCTGAGCACTGGGCTTCCCTGGAAACTTCTGTGGGCAACAGGGTGTCAATAGACATTGTGTGTGTACAGGGAGGGAGGAGCTCATGGACAGGCTCATCTCTCCTTCACTCACTGGGGAGGAAAGAGGGACAGAGCCGTCAGCTCCATGGTGGTGGTCATTCCCTGGCTTCAATCCTGGCTATTTGCTGCATGAAGTGTCATCAGGCAATGAGGGCTCTTGGTCTGTTCAGTGCCCTGAGGGGAGACCTCACTGAGGTTTACAACTTCCTCTTGAGGGGGGAGGAGGGACAGACACTGATCTCTGTGGTGCCCAGTTACAGGACCTGAGGGAATGGCCTTAAGTTGTGCCAAGGGAGGTTGAGGTTGGATATTAGAAAAAGGTTCTTCCTCCAGAAGGTGGTAGGGCACTCAACAGGACCCCAGGGAATGTCACAGCACCAAAACTGCCAGAGCTCAAGAAGCTTTCGGACAATGCTCTCAGGCACAAGGTGGGATTGCTGAGGGGAGATGGGAGGGCAGGAGCTGGATCCTTGTGGATCCCTTCCAACTCAGCGTATTTTGTGACTCTGTGAAATTGGGGCTTGCTGTTCTAATTGGGGATTTGAGGTGAACTTCTGATTTTCAGACCATGCCTGAGTCTCGAGGGTTCAAAGATAGGGAGTAAGTGGTTATCATGAGCAAAAAAAAGCCCCAAGAAGGGACCTTTCTCCTAAGTTTAAGGAAAGCAAATCACCATGACCGGGGAAGCAGGACATAGGTGACGCTGATTCACCCTCCATTTCTAAAGCCCGCAGTTGGCAGAGGAATGTGACCAACAGGTTCACAAACTTCCTGAAAAATAATCTGGCCCCAGCTGCCCCTGCTGGCACTGGTCTGTGCTTGGCTGTGCAGCAGCAGGCACCAGTGGTGGTGGCTCAGAGCAGATATAAAGACATGAGCATGGATCTTCAGGAAGAAGTCAAAAAAAGGTCTGAAATTCTCAGCAGTTAGGGGCAGGCAGGAAGGATACTGTCCCCACTCTGTGGATTTTCATGTTACTGTGAGGATGGTGAGGCCCTGGCGCAGGTTGCCCACAGAAGCCCCATCCCTGGAAGTGTCCAAGGCCAGGTTGGATGGGGCTTGGAGCAACCTGGGCTAGTGGAAAGTGTCCCTGCCCATAGCAGGGGATGGAATGAGGTGGGCTTTAAGGTCCTTCCAACCATTCTGGGGTTCTACAATTCATTTCATTTAAAGGCAAACTATGCAGTGTTGAGACATTTTAAAGTCAAATCAGGTGCCATACATACAACTGTGGTTTACCTGCAGTAAAAAGGATCCCTGTCAAGAGTATCACAGATGATGGGATGCTGTACCTCTGCTTAGGAAATGGATGATTATGTGTTGACAGACAGATGACTTGGAAAGAAACTGCTTCTTTTGTTGAGATACTGCTCATACTGCTGGTTCACCCACAGCATTTATGACTCTGATTCACACAATCACACACAAGTAGCTGTTGGAGACCTGACCAGAGGGAGAAATGATGAAACAACTACTGAAAGAAAAAACTGAAAATTAATTCTGTGGGAAACTGCTTGAAGAAGTGTGTCTCTAACCTACCATGGAGTGAGTGAATGGGGAGAGCTTGGAGAAGTGCAGGATGCTGCACTGGCCTGGAAAATCAAACCCACATGACAGCTCTAAAATGTCATTTTCTGTAAAAACCTGAATAGCAGAAATAAGGTTTCACATAGAACCACACTTCCAGAGAAGTGGGAATGCTGGAGCTTTTACTGCATGGCTTCCAAGTATGTTCTGTGTGCTAACCAGAGGGGAATTTTAGAAGCTTTCTGGTAAAGAATGGGGATGTGGTTTGTGTGTACACTAGTCAGAGTTAGAGATCACTGACTTAGTGGTAAATTCACTTACACTAAAGGAAAAAGCGTTCAGAGGTCATGATGGAAATGAAAGCAGGAGGTTTAATCCATACTTCCTCTTTTCATTCTAAACTTAGATCAGGAGGCAGCAGCACTCAGTCTATCAGAATTCAGTTACTGCTGTGGGAGATCAGCTATGGATCTACTGTGGTATAACTGAACAGACATTTTTAGATCCAAAATTGGCTAATGCTGAAATGTTTGTTGCAGCTGCTTAAAAATACAGAAGATTAATTTACAGACTAGCAATTAAAAAAAATGGTTGAGAGTAAAACTGTTCAAATAGTAAAGTGTTGGACTGAAGGCTGCTGAGAAACTACTGCTGCACTGAGAGTAGCATTAGTGATGAGATCTTGGATAACTTTACTTTTACTGGTAGAGGAGGAAGCTGGAGAATAGGCCATGGGGAAGCTTATTTACCATGATAAAAAGCTGCAAACCAGGGAGCAATTCACCGGCAAGAACACTCATTATCTGACAACCCAGCTCTGAAAGTCATTCACAGCAAACCCGACTCGCCTCACCTCAGTTTCTGCACTTGCTCTCTCTGTGCTGACAGATTTGATCCAATTATGACACATCAACCCTTCCAGTTCTTCTGAACTCCCTACATTTCTACATGACACCAGCTTAATTTTCCATTTAAAGTGCTATTTTTGTCCCAAAATTCTTGCTGAAGCAAGAGGAGTTCTATTGCAGTAAGATGAGCTTTCACCAGGCTGCAGAGGAAGCCTCATAGCCTCAGGAAACAAGAGAAAGAAAATCATTAGACAAGGATCTGCACGGCCAGACAATGAATTAAAGTCATCAAGGTCGGGGATACTAAGTAAAATATGCCACTGTTGAAGTATTTTTATTTTCTTCCCAACCAGGTCAGCTGCAGACAATGCAAAATAGGATTTAGTTTGGAGAAGGGGGAGGCAGGGGTAGAGGCAGGCTCTGCTGATAGGAAAAAATGGCATTTTTGGTCGTCTCTTAGAAGAACAGGCATTAAAATACCGTGGCATATGTGTCAAAGAATGGAAAAATGTTTGAAGGGTTTTGTTTTGGCTTTTTATTTTTTAATGTAATCACCAGCTGCTGTGTATTTTTGTCCTTACAAAAAGTTCATCCAAAGATACATGTAATAGGGCAACAAACATGAATAGAGTGCTTAACACAGGTAGGTCACAAATCAGAACTCATAAAAACAATACAATACTAATAGTAACAGAAGCAGTGAAGCAAACTAGGAATGAAAAAAGGTAAAAAAAGATAAATAAAAATATGTTGATAATAATATTTGCTGATAGTGTAGTTGTTAGCTGATACAGCGTGAAGTTCTGCCAGTAAAACAAAAACAAAAATCACCAAAAATTCTGTAAGGAGTAGGTGATATTCTCCTAGGAAATCACTATTGAGTACATAGTACTGAGATAGTTGTTCAGTATTTAGGAAGGAACTTTGAATTGTTTACATTAGCTTTCAGATCCTCAGGATTCTCAAGAATACGTCTTGATGTCAATCAGGTAACTGAGAAAAATGTGGAGAAAACTGTCTTTACAAAATCCACCCACAGAAGCCCAGCACACCCTTTATCTCCAGGAAAGAGAGAAATACAAAAATAAATATTTGCATTCTCCTCTCAACACAGCAAGTTCTTTTAAACCAGGCAGTTTTCCTCAGCAAAAGTGGAGCAGCTTAAAACTCAAAACCTCATCTTTATAATTTACAATTTTAAATAGGGAAAAACACAAATCATGAAATATTTAATTATATGAGATACATGGCATGTATCTCATATGAGACATATGGTACATGCACATATATGAGATACATGGTATTTCATAATATGAGATACCAAATAATGAGAAGGTAGGTAATAAACACAAGCTATGAAGTAGTTTTTATCACAGTTGTTCCATGGAAGGACAGTCCTGTTAAAAAAGCCCACTGCAGGCAGCTTGTTTATTATTTGTGTAATTTTTAACCAGAGGAGTTAATGAAAAGTTCTGCTCAATGTTAAAGGAAAATGGTCCAAAAGACTATGACATTACAAATAGAAGCATAAATCACCTCAAAATGTGTTAGAGAAACACCTGTAATGCAGATGGCTGAGAGCTGTAGGTATATCTACATATTAATTTTTCCTGTATTTGGAGATTTTAAGATCTCTGCACCAGGAAACGGTGAGGCAGAGAACTTAAAAAACTGTGGCCAAAAAAATGTGACAATAAACGACTTTTAGTGGGGTTCTCACAAATCTTGGGAGGACCCCCAGAACGGGGTGTGGAGCTGCTCACAATGCAATGTGACGGCAGAAAGCCCCAAATCCTCCCGAAATTGGCTTTCCTCTCGTTTTGCACGGCGCAGAGTGGAGAGCAGGCTGCTGTGGCTGGAGGCTCGGTTCGCACAGCTGGACTCCAGCCTGCAGGCCCTGGAGCACGACTTTGAGCGGCAGGCCGACATGCTGCAGGAGGACCTGAGGCGAGATGTGCCCTGGGCACCTGCGGCCAGGTGAGCACAGCCAGGGCCAAACCCCGGCTCCGAGCCCGCCCGGCCTTGGGCACAGCCTGTGCCAGCGCCTCAGCACCCTCACAGGGAAGGATTTATTCCCACCATCCCGCCTGACGCTGCTCTGGGGCAGCGGGAAGCCATTCCCGCCCGTCCCATCGCCACAGCCGAGCCTGCCGTCCCCCTGACGGCCGGCTCTGTCTCCCAGCAGGCTCGGCGGGGCAGGTGAAAGCGGAGAAGGAGGAGACAGAAGAAGAGGAGAAGGAGGAGAAAAAGGAGGAGGAGGCGGAGCCCTGAGCCGGGCGGCGGGAACGGCCCCTCAGTGAGGGCGGAGCGGAGCCGCCATTGCGGGAGCCGCGGCCTCCCGGGCCTCCGGAGCGGTGGGTGCCGAGTCCTGCCTGGGACCTTCCCTGGGGACCTTCCTTCACCCTGGCGGTGACAGGGGCTGGGGGGCACCAGGGGCCCCCTCTTCGCTGGGCGCCGACGTCCTGGGGGTTGTTTTTAATCAATAAAAATAGCGGAAATGATAAAACCCGCCTTAACGTGTATTTGTCTCCATGGCGAGTTCTCTGTGAGGAATGGCAGCTTTTCTTTCGCGGGCCTCCTGTCTCAGAAGCTGCCTGTTTAACAAGCTTGTAACTTAAAAATCAGTGGGTTTCTTCTTTTGCTGTATGTGTCTTTTGTTTTCTCTCCCACAGTATTGCTGGGCCAAGTGGAAAAATCGTGTGAGGAGACAGATGACCCCCACAGTTTCAAGTCATACAAGAAGGTGCTGAAGTCTTAATTCTTCATTTAGCTTAAGAAAACAAGAATTTTAGCTTTATAGTCCTAGCTTAAGCAAGCAAATGAATGAGGAAGAGGCTACTGTGCTCTGATATATTTCACCTTCAGAACGTGCTGGAAGCAAGCTTGTGCCAAAAGCAGCTCTCAAAGGATGCACATACACTGAAAAAATGAGTGAATGGAAGGTTAAGGTAACTGGAATAACATATTCAGCATAGATAGGGAGTGGTGGGAGAAGAGGGGAGTAACAGAGGTGGCTGGAAGAACTCTCACCTTCTTTTCCCCTCTCTCCTTACCACCTCTTTGCTATCCCCAAAGCACCTGTTACAGCCCACAGGAAACTGTAGTTGGAAAACCGGGTACAGTTTTTCCATGACTTCTGCAAAGATCTGCTTCTTCCTCAGGAGTCTCTCAAGCCCTGAAGCAAAAGCAATCACTTAAGCAGGCTGCTAAATCCACTAACGTTTTCTTGAAGTAGCTGTAAAGCATTTTGTGTTTTCCTTTATTTTCCGATAAAGAACATAAATGTTTCTTTTTGCTTTCAGGCCCTGATGTTACCCTAGTGTTGTTCCTCTACCTCAAGTCAGTATGTCGAAGAAATCCAAGGTCCCGCTTTCCTTGTCTGACTGCCTGTGCCAAATTTGCATGGAGATCTTTGTGGAGCCTGTCACACTGCCGTGCAGCCATACCCTCTGCAATTCCTGCTTCCAGATGACAGTGGAAAAGGCCAGTCTTTGCTGCCCCTTTTGTAGGCGTCGAGTCTCCTCCTGGGCACGGTATAATACCCGCAGAAATACCCTTATCAACTGGGAACTCTGGGAGAAGATCCAGAAGAATTACCCAGAGGAGTGTGAGCGGAGGATTAATGGACAGGATTTGGATGAGGAAAGTAAGTGAAATGTCACTTGTCCTGGGGTGTCTCTGCTTTGCCACGGGAATTACTGTGGGTGGACTTCAGATGTTGGGAAATAAGGAGCTGTGGGTAGGCAGGTGTGTTACTGCTGGCAGAGACAGAGCTCTCCTGCAGAAGGGGCAGGGAAGAGGTGGGCAATGCCTTTTTCATTTGTAGTACAGAGGATAAAAATTACATTCTCTGGTCATTTCAGTGGTACTTGTTCATGCCTTTGGTGCAGGGTATTGGTGTGTGGCTGCCTGGCCTTGTTCATTTCTCGTTTGCAGCTTTAGCATCTGCAAGCAGAGTGAGTCTGTGGGTGTGTTTCTTTATCGCTGTCAAGTAAGTTAAGTGGTTAAAAGATTCTTAGGTATTACTTAGTTTGGTTGAAATTCCAGGGGTTTGGTCAATGCAAGAATCTGTGAGCTGAAAATTGTGGTGTCAGAGAGAAGGAAGTGAAATCTGATTAACTTTCTGAAGAAAGATTTTGGGGTTTATGATGTTGCAAGCACCCTTGGGGGACGTTTTGGTAGGTTGGCTGTAGGACAACTTGTTTCACTTGCAGTGTTCTGAGGTCTTTCTAATGAAAAAGAGTGAAAGTCACAAATTATGGTCAGTGTACAGAGAATGAATGAGGGAATGGTTTGGCGTGGGAGGGACCTTGAAGATCATCCCATTCCACCTCCCCACCCTGGGCAGGGACACCTTCCACTAGACCAGGATGTTCCAAGCTCCATCCAGCTTGGCTTTGGACACTTCCAGGGATGGGGCAGCCACAGCTTCTCTGAGCAACTTGTTCTATTGTATTTTCTTTATACACAGTGCTTAGGAAATACTGCCTATTCCTGCCACTCTGTAACACCATTCTTTTCTACTGTATAAATTTTATTCCTTGGTATTTTTTACTTTATTCCTTCATTTTTTTAATGACAGTGCTTGATTTAAGTCAAATCATTCCCAGGATAGGGTATGGAATTAAAATCCTTTTTTTGTTAAAATCCTTTGTTGTTGACTGTCATGACTTTGTGTTTTTTGACTTTGGGTTTTTCCTCTCTTTCCTCTTGACTAGTCTGTGTCCCCAAACCACAGCACCAGCTGAGCAAGCCTGGGGAGCTGAGGCAGGAATATGAAGCAGAGATTAGTAAGGTAAGTCTAAAAATATGTTAAAAAAGCATAAATGCAGTTATTTGAATTGTTCCCACAAGCAGCTGCAGTTTTATTTAATTATAAAGATGCTTAAAAGGGCACTGCAGCTGCAAGAACATACTGGTCACTCCTGAATCATGAATTAAATTGATGGAAGAGATTTCTTTGTATTTGACATGAAGTGACACTTCTCAGGTTTTCTTGATCTGTACCTCCTACCTCATCTCTTAGTCAATGTACATAAAAGTAGCAAATGTAGAAATTTGGATTTGGTTTTATGTTTATCTTCTTGATTTCCCTCCAAGTAAGAGACCAGAATTAGATGACCTTCAGTAGTGAACATACAGCATTTTCTTTCTTCTTTGTTCACTCTGTTATCTGTGCTCATTTTAAAATCAATAAGGATTTTTAAGAATTCTCAATTTTGGCCTATTTAAGGATCTTTCTTCTAATTCAGACACAGTAGTATTAAGATTTAGAGTCGGGATATATGTGGGAATGTGCCTTTCCTTGAGAGCTCCTTGCTGGTAATTACAGGAGCACATGAAGCAGAGGACCAGGGAGTATTTCCAAAAAAAGCTTTATTCTTGGAGTACTTTGCTCTCCTCATGGAGTTGCTGGTAACTGATCTCTCAGCATGTCTACTGTAAGGAAAGCAGATTTAAAACTCCTGGCCTGCTGCTTTGGGTTTTGCAGAGAGCAAACCCAAAGAAGCACCCCTTCAAGAGAGCACTTCTAGAAGAGAGATGTGCTGTCTTTGGGAGATGTGATGGTAAAAGCAGGTTGAGCAAGTGCTGTGGGATAGCTGGCATTCAGCCTTAGAAGGAATTCTAATCCCAGTTTCTCTATAGATCCATGGTTTTGGAGATCTTAGTTTTTGTTACTAACACTTTGAAAAGGTGAGGACTGGAGTTTAACCTTGCTGGTGAGCAAGGTTAATGGTATAATGTTAGAGAAACCAAAAGGTTTGTCACTGTGGTCAAACCCGAGGCTCTACACACAGTATCCATGTGATTCTCACATCTTTGAGACTCGTGCAGTGAAATACTGCTGTGTTTTGTGAACAGTGAGTGGTTCACATCTAAGAGTGTCATCTCCCAGCTTCTGGTGTAAAGTGTGGCCCTGCAGTAGTAACCAGGTGGATTTTTTCAAACATCTGGTTTAGGTGGAGGCAGAAAGGCGAGCACATGAACAGGAGGAGAACAAAGCCAGTGAGGAATACATCCAGCGGCTGCTGGCAGAGGAGGAGGAGGAGGAGCACAGGCTGGCAGAAGAGAGAAGGAAGGAGATGGAGAAGCAGCTGAAGCAAGATGAAGAGCTGGCCTGGCAGCTCAGTAACAGTCTGGTGAGTCATGATCCAGTGGGACAGCAGCAAATGTCAATATAGTGCAAGCAACTTGGACTTCTCGGAGTAAATGTTAAAATCTGGAATAGAGTTAAATTTATTTTAGCTGTAGTTGAAAGCTCTTGTCGCCTCCCAGTACTATAAATCCTTGATTGACCACTAATTTTTGAAAAGCCAGGGGGAGAGTAAAGCTGTGTAATACACACTTGTAATCTAGCATGTGTGCTGCATGTTTTCATTGTGAAACATTTTAAAACATTGATTTTCTGCTGTATGCTTCCTTTTCCTCATAATTTTAAAAATCTTTTTTGGAAGAAATTAATACCTGTAACCTGTACTGGAAAAAAGGAGCATACAGTGAAAATGTACCTTACCTTTTGGAGGGTTTTTTTGGTTTTGTTTTATTCATTTGTTTTGCATAGCTGAATTTCTGCTACCCATTGATGAAACCTGTGTACTTATTTGAGCAAAGCCTCCTGTCTCTCAGTGCTAGATTAACATTTCTTTCTCAGTAACTATGTGTTACTCACAGTTCTGGAATTCTTGGGACAGAAGTAACTAATTCTGCAGCAAAACCAACGTAGTTCCCTGAGGTTTCTGCAGTTTGTGTTGTGTTTTGTTTTACCTAATGGTATTTTTACTTGTCTGGAAGAATGAGGATCCTGAGGGACACGTGCCTGGCAGCCCATCACCAGCACACAGCCTCTTCCTTCAGACATCCCCACTGAACCTGAGCAAGGCAAAGAACAAACCAAGCAACTCTGGAGACATTCAGAAGTAAGGGATTCAGCCAAGTGTTTCTTTCATTACTGGTCTGTTTTAGTGTCCCTCTGCCCCATTTGCTGCTTTGGAATGCTGTAGGCCAGCTTTTCCAAATGTGAAGTGTTGAAGTTTAAAACAGTTCCTCATAGGAGGAGAAGGGGAACACTTGGATTCTTGTTGTTTTTTTGTTTGTTAGAATGAACCTGAAGATCTTGAATAATGCCTAGGACCGACAATTCAAGGACAAAATGTTTAAAGGAGTATCCTTTTTTTCTTTTTAAGGTATCTGTCTCCAAAGAATTACGGTATGTTAGGCTCAGCATCGTTCTCCAGTACCACAGGAAGAGGCAGCAGCAGATCTGTCTCTGTGGTAAGTGGAGTAACTTTGTTATAAATCTCAGAGTTTGTAATTGTGGGATATTTTCCTCTTGCCCATAGGATTCCAGTCCTCTATTCCCCTTGCACATCAGCACTGGGTAGGTTATACTGCCCTTTTTGAGCTACCTTCATTATTCATGATTCCCAGTTCTGGAGTCCACTGGAAGAGGGTGCACCTTGATTTACATCATTCCATCGCTGTTGGTCTCATCATAAGACCTCCAAAGAAGATGAGCAGGCTTGCACAGTTGGTCTGAGTCACTAATAAGAGGAAAATGCTGCAGTTGTGATTTCAGTCCTTTAGCTGGGCTTCTGCAGTTACTTTAAATATTTTCATTATTATTAAACAGGTATTTTTTAAAAAGAAAAGTATTTGAGTTGCTATCCCAGAAAACTGAGGGTCAATGCAGCTAAGAGAAGTGAGTTTGGTATTTATTCACACCCATGGGCTTTTGGTAAATTTACTTCATCAGTGATGTCTCCCTTTTTTTCAGGAGGCCAACAACAATGAAGGCAGCAGTTCTGCACTGCAGGATGAGCAAGAGGAAATGCCAACCCTGTCTCCACAGCTGACCAGTGTAAATAAAGAATCTGCTGCTAAGGATTCATTTTTGGAATCGTGCATGAACTATTTCAGTGCCTCAGCTTCAGGTGAAACTGCCACCATCAAGCAGGAAAAAACAGCAGGATCAAATGATTTAGAAGATGGAATTCCAGATGCACTTCATGGCACTACAGAAGGGGAGGGGTCTAGGACAGTTGTTCTTAGATCCAAAGAAGAAGATGATGGAATTGAGTCAGACAGTGGCCATTTAACACATGTCCAAAGGGTAAACCTTGAAAAGTCTGATGACACTTGTACCTCTGGTCAGTTGGGAATGAATTGTGTGATGTCTGACAGCCAGACTGCGTTGCATGATCTGGGGAGGGAGGCTGGACACTCAGATGAAGAGACACCAGAGAGGCCACAGAACTCTAAGGAGACTCCCAAAAGGAAGTTACTGGAGGCCCCAGCTGATGCCATGATTGACTTGGGCATGTTTGATAAGAGGAGAAGAGCCTCTTCTGGCAGTGTAGAAGACCAAGGAGAGCAGATGAATGATTTTAACTTGCAGACACAAAGAGCCTTTGAGCAGGAGTTCTATGAAAGGCGCAGGCAGGAGGAGCAGGACAGGCTCCTGGCTCTGCAGCTGCAGAAGGAGCTCGACAAGGAGGAAAGGACGCTGAACAGGCAGAAGGGCTCTCCAGACGAGTACCTGCTCCGCACCAAACCACCTCGCTCTGTGAAAGACTCCTCTGCCAGGAGGGGAAGTTCCAAGGTGGCAAAAGACTCCAGGGGATCAAAAACACAGGCTGAAACAAATCACCACAAGACTAGGAAAGGTTCCTGCAATGAAAACTGGCAGTCCCCTGCCAGGGTCCGGGTGAAATCCCCCAGCATCAAGGAAGGAAAGGTTTTGAATTGTGTGGTTAATACCAGTGACACAAATGATATTTGTTCACTGCCTAAGAACAAGCAAAAGACAATCCTGCAGATGTTTAAAAGCCCTGTTGCAGAGTAGTTCAGAGCCATGGACATGTGGTGGAGTGGGAATGGGAACTGGGGCGATGTTCTCCTGTGTTAGGCAAAGCTTCCCTAAGCAGTTTTGAGTGGTTGCTTTAGAAGGGAACCACTTTGGGCAGTGGTGCTGTGAGTTCTGAGAAGTTTTGATAACATACACCCCCAGAATGTAACATTTTTAAATTGTTCTTTTCTTGAATGTTCTTTTCTAGCACTTGCAGCACTTCTTGCAGGAATTGGAGCATTTCTTACTTTCTAACTTGCATTTACACAGTTTGGAATGTGATTACTGGTAGTGTTGGAAAACAAGGATGACTGATGGTCTGATCTGAAAATGAGAATCTGAAGCCTTTAATGGAAAAGATGCACATTCCATGGAGGAAACAAGTGAAAAATGAGTCTATATTCTCAGCTGGCTGTCAGCTGCATGGTTGAAGCTTCCCTCAGCATCACCACTGTTCTGTAAATTGAAGCATGTTGCTGGAATTTAGGCTGTTTGTGGAATTGCACTGTTAGCACACCCATCAACAGCAGTGTAACCAGACAGCCACTCTTTCCCTCTCATATGCTAACCCCTGCCTCGGACAAAGAGGAAAGGAACAAGTCATTCTCCACTGCCAAAGGCAAAGATCTTTCATGGATGCCAAGGCTGTGGGCTCCCATTCACCTCTATTCACAGAGATCCCTCCTGCAGATCCCATTTTCCCTGTTGTTAAGAGCAAGATACTTTCGTTTTCTTATTGTTAATGTTCTGCAACTTTATTCTTGTACAATAGTGTTACTATATTTGATGCTGTTTAATTTTCATACTCAGACTGGTTTGAGTGTGATTAAAACAATGGTCCAGAAGCCAGTTATGATGGAGAGAGTTAAAAGGGAAAGAGGCAACCGAAATCTGGAATTGTCAGTAATGATATAACTGTAATTAGAGATTAACATAACTGTCCTTCATGGCTGTAACTGTTCCCCTTCATTTTTAGAGGCACTACTAAATACTGTTCCTGTTGGATTTAAAACTGAAATAACTCAAAAAAATTTATAATTTAGACGTGGAGGTGCTGAGGCCTGTAGGAAGTTGAGGCTGGGGAAGAGGCAACCAGATCCTACTATGCAGAGGAAGTTTTCTTGCTAATTGTTTTGTCTGTTGTTTTATGAAGCCATATTTTGGCTTTGCTTTGCTTCTTCAGAGCTACTTTTGCACTGTCAGTGTTGGAAATGGAGCCAAGTGCCAGCTGCAGTGCTGAAGGGTGTGTACTAGTCAGCAGAGTCAGCAAATGTTTGAGTTTTGTCCTTTTTTTGAACCCTACTGATGACTTTAACTCTGTCCTGGGACATTGCTAACAGACTTGTTTCTTCAGCAGCATCTTCTGATGGTTTAAGTTTTAAAAAAACAAATTTTGTGGAAAGCATGACCAGCACACTGAGCCAAAAATATAAATTGTTGGGTTTTTTTCCCCCCAAAGCCTGCACGTCTTTATCATTGGTGGGCTTCTCATTAATAAATAAATAAATGTTCTGTTCAGAGATGTTTTTTGAGAAAGTTACAACAGGTGACCAATGGCTAATTTTTTGATCTCCTGCTGCCTTAGCTATTGTTCTGGAAGCCTTCCTTCGATATGGGTCTGGTTTTTTTTAATCCTTAATGCAGTTGGGATTATTTTCTGTCTTAGCCATGTTGTAAAAAAAAAACTTAATTAAAGGTTTTTTTTTTTTTTAAGGCAGAGCTACTGACTGTTTCCATGCACAATAATCCTCACCAGACATAATTTGGCTTATTCTTTTAGATCTTCATTCTTAGAGGGTAGAATTTGGCCACTGCTGTGTGGATTTTGGTTGTACCAACATCTTGTTTCTGACCCTGTGCTTTGAAGCAGGTGAAATCAACTTCTGTTTTACTGGTGTTGGTGAAGCAGGAATCTGTATTTGGGATATCTGGGCTGGTGTAACAATTCACCTGCCTTCAGCCCTGGTGATTCATTTGCCTTGTTTGTGAACAAGTTCAGCTCATCCAACTGCTAGGAAAAACAAAACAAGTGCCAAAACCTCAAATACTTTACAGGCTTGTTTGCTTCCCTGAGCACCAGAGCTGGTGTGGGGATGGGAGGCAGGGAGGGGATAAGAGAGGGAACAGATGTACCTGTTTCCATGGCAGTGAGGTATTAAATTTTTAGAATTCTAGAGAAATTCAGCTTTCTGTGGTACTCACAGGGTTGACAAGTGCTACTGGCAAGGTGTTCAGCAGCAAAGCAGCCACATTCCTGCTGTGCTGGGAAACTGGAGAGGAGTAAAACGTTGCTTTCTTGACAGTTCTTCAGGTGGCCGGGGGATCAGAAACACCTGGTATGGTAGGTGAAGAGAAATCCAAGGGTTTCCTCTTCTGGCTTTGTGACTGATGGCAGGAGTGCCCTGTCAGGGCTCCCGGGACTGATGTAGATGAGCTGTTCTTTGGCCTCCTCAGATCCTGCCTCACAGAATCCCAGAATGGGTCAGGCTGGAAGGGACCACAGTGGGTCCCAGACACACACAGATTGTCCAGACACCTCTGGAATATCTCCAGTGAGGGAGACTCCACAGCCCAGGAAAGTTCTTCCTCATGTCCAGGTGGAACTTCCTGAGCTCAGTCCCTGCCCACTGCTCTGGTGCCATTGCTGGGCCCTGCTCTGACCCTCCCTGCAGACCGGGACAGACAGGGACACCCGGGGCTGAGGGCCCGTCTCATCTGGGGCTCCTCTGGAGGCTGAACAGCCCCAGCTCCCTCAGCCTCTCCTGGGCACGGAGATGCTCCAGGCCCTTCCTCATCTCCACAGCCTCTGCTGGCCCTGCTCCAGCAGCTCCATGGGTGTCCCCTCCTGAGGGGCCCAGAGCTGGACGCAGCACTGCAGATGTGACTCCCAGGGCTGGACACAGGGGCAGGATCACTCCCTGACCTGCTGGTAGTGCCCTTCCCAGTGTCCCCCAGGGTCCCACTGGCCCCGGCTCGGGGACAGCTGGTTGCTTGTCAGAACCCCCAGGTCCTTCACCAGGTCAGCCCCGGCCTGTGCCGGTGCTCAGGGTTATTCCTGCTCTCTGGTCACAGCACCCGGATCTGCTCCGCACTCGGCCCGCGGCCTGCCCAGCCCCTCTGTGCCGGGGTAAATCCGCCTGGAAACCCCGGGTGCGTGTCCTGAGTGCCGGACCGGCCCCTAAGGCCCGTGGCCCTTGCAAGCGGCGGGTCGGGAATTCCGGGGACATTCCCAGGGAAAGCCGCTGAGGTTGGGGGGGGAGGGGAGGGGAAGGGAGGCGTTGCCACGGCAACTCCCGCCTCCCGCGGGGCCGAAAGGGGCGGGGCTTGTTATTACCACGGCAACGCAGACCCCGCCCCTCGCGGCGGGCGGGGGGAAGGGGGGCGCGCGGGCGGACCCCGCGCATGCGCAGTGCGCGCCGGCCGGCGNCCTCTCGGCTCCCTCTGCCGGCGGGCTGGGGGCGGGAGGCGCGGGCCGAGGCGGAGCGGTTCCGGGCGCGCTGCCCCTGCCCCCGGAGCGCCTCCCGCTGGGCGCCGGCAGTGTCAGGGCCTGTCTGCGGGCGCGCCTCGGGGCCGCCCAACGCGGCGGGGCTGGCCCGGGCCTGGCCCCGCTCCCTGCGCGGCGGAGAGCTCGCGTCCCTTTGAGCGGCGGCTCGGACGTTCCTCTCGGTTGTCCCGGGGGCGCGGGTGCGTGTCCTGCTCCCTCCCTGCCTGCCTCTTCTCCTCCCTCCCGCCTGCGCTCCGCCCCGGGAGCCGCTTCCCGCTCCAGCGGTAGCTGACGGCCGGGAGGGACCCGGGAGCTGACTCCCGAAAAACCAGAAATACCCTGGATTGCGGTCGACTTGCGGCGACTTGAGTTGGTAAACGGAGAGAGCAGGTGAGCTCGCTTGAGTTGGCAAACGGAGACAGCAGGTCGCGTTTCCGTGGAAGTTCGCGTTAGGTGGCAGCTCCTGCTTCAGGTTGTGTATTTGGAACTCTTGACCCACTTTGTGTTTAATCTGGTTCGCCATGGTTAACGCTGGCTGATGGCTTTGCGTGCCAGATGCTGCGGGAGTGTTTAATAAGATGTGTCAACTAAACAGCCAAAGAGAAGTGAAACTGCTCTAATTCGGTTTTCCAGACCAGCTCCGTTTCAAGTTGTATCCCTGTACTCGGACACACTCAAATCCTCAACAGGATGTAAGCAGGGAAATTATTGATCTCTCAGCTATTCCTAAAGTATGTTTGTAGAGTAAACCCTTCGAACAAAAAGAACCTACAGCAATTATATTTTCAATAGTATGTGTCTGTGTGTGAGATATTTGCTAAAACCTGAACCACAACAGGCAGAACGGGTTTCCTCCTGACATCTTCTGTGTTTAGACACATGTTTTGTGCTCAATATAAGAGAACCCCTCTATGCTTTCAAAAACGAGAAAGAAATAGCCTACTGGGCTTCACCCATCCACTGTTAAGTGGAGTTTTGAAGTTTTGTTTTTATCTTCAGCAGAATTTAAGGTTGCATCTAGAAGTGTGTGGAGCTTGTGTGGCCAATGCTGGAGTGATGTGACAGGTGCTCACACCTCAGTGCTTTGTGTTTGTAGCTTTTCAACTCGGAGTTGTAAGTGTATGCACTCACTGCTCTCTGTGGAGAAGAGGCTGAGGGATTAGGAGAAATAGTCCTTAACACTTTGCTTTGATCCTGGTGGCAGAATTGTGTTTCTTTGGTGCTCTCATCCAGGAAAGTACTGCTAAGAGAATGTAACTTCTGTGTGTCTTGATGCCTTAAGTTTTAGCTTTCATATTTTCCAGATTCTGTACTGCATTAGTATGTAACTCTGAACTTCATATAGAGTGTTAGCAAGTTCTCCTCACAGCTCAGTTACACAAAACAATCCTTTTCCAGTCCAAAAACCAAGGACACCGTTGCAGCTTCAGGCCCAAAAAGTGCAAACAGCAGCGAATTGAGGAGAGCAATCTGGGAGGATGGGACTGCATAACCTGGAGCTGGAATTGGACAATGAACCCCAATATGGAAATAGACCAAAATTTATAAAAGTATGAAAATTCATGACCCAGGGTCCATCTTGGGTGAAGCCACGGCCAGGCTCTTGTACTGCCCAAGGTGAATCCTTTGAAGACCTTTTAATAAATATCTACTTTATTCCTTTAACACTGTCCAACTTCTGTTCTGGGTAGCCTCTCAAGGCATCATTCTTCCCCAAGGAAATGATGGGATATATGTAAAATTTGCTTTGAAACTTAACAGATATTTAGAATTTTCTGTTTTCTAGCACAAGGACTGAAAGCTTTGATATGCTGGCACTTTTCTCAGGAATGATGAGGAATCAGTGGAGGCACTTGCTGTGTCAGTGTCTCTTTAAATAATAGCAGAGGGTTGAATTATCATTTTTTCTTCCGGTTTTCGCAAATGAATGGCTTTGCATGACTCTACAGTGAGGTGTAGTGTGGGGTGTGTGTATTCCAGGCTCACAGGTGTGGTTTCATTGCTACAGTTAACATTGAAAAGTGCTGAAAAAGCCAAAAAATAGATTGAGTGAAGAACCTGAACTTCTCTTTTTTTGGGAGGGGATGTCACTAGTTTTTATTTTGCACTTTCTTCAGCTCTGTTAACATCTTAAAATACAGCTACCTGTCATCCCAGCATGCTTGTTGTGGCAGGTTGGGTGTTTGGGGAAACCAGTTCCCTCAGTCAGTTTGGCTTTCTCTGTGGTTTGATGTGCAGGTTATTTAGAACTGATTGATCCACAGTTTCAAAGTGTATTCTGTGTTCAAACCAGAGATTCTTGAGTCTTTCCCAGAAAATCTGAGAAACATCTGAGTATGTTTTGGCCAGACTGATGTTGTCTGTGAGCCTGGTTTTGGGCAAAGTATTTTTGTCATTTTGGTGACTTGCTGTGAACTGAGGAAGAATTACTACAGATCCCAGAGCTGCTCCCAGACTGGTTCAGTTGCATTTTACCACTCTTCCTCTCTACCAGCCTTTCTAAAGGAAAATAAGCTCTTTGACAGTCCACTACCTATGGAGAAGGTGCTGTAAAGAATTGGGTTGTGGGAGAGCTTCTTCTCCTGAGGAAGCTGATGGGATGGTTTTTGAGGAGAAGTTGGGAGGTAGAGGCTCATTCTCTGAGAAAGGACTTACAGGTGATCTTACGAACTGTTGCTTCATCCTGAGCAGCAACATCAAAACTGGAATTAGTTGCACTTTAGGTGTTCAAAGCCAGTCTGGACATGGCCTGAAGCAACCTGGGCTAGTGGAAGGTGTCCCTGTCCTGGCAGGGTGGACTGGATGAGCCTTAAGCTCCCTTCTAACCCAAACTGTTCCATGATTCTGTGATTTGAATAAATGTTAGTCATTATACAAAGAACTTTGTAGACAAGTAACGCTTTCTTCCTCTTGGCTGCTTTTTTCCCCCCTTCTTATATAAACTGAGCTTCTGCTGGTTTGATTTTGCCTTTCAGCAGAATCAGTAAATCAGAGTGTCTTGTCTTCCATCTCTAAATGTCTGTTACAAGTGGATAAAAAAACTTTAGCAGCTGATTTAATATTCTTCCTGTTAAAATGTTAAGTCAGGTTTTTATTTTTCTTTGTGTATGCCTGCTTGTGCTTGGAAAATTCATAGAATCGTGGAATAGTTTGGCTTGGAAGGGATCTTAGAGCTCATCTTGTTCTTCCTGCTGTGATGGGCAGGGACATCTTCCACTGTCCCAGGGTGCTCCAAGTCTGGCCTTGGACACTTCCAGGGATGGGGCAGCCACAGCTTCTGTGGTCAGCCTGTGCCAGGACCTCACCTCCTTCACAGGGAGGAATTTCTTCTCAATATCCCATCTGTCCCTGCCCTCTGGCAGTGGGAAGCCATTCCCCCTTGTCCTGTCCTTCCATTCCTTGTCCCAAGTCCCTCTCCAGCTCTCCTGGAGCCCCTTTAGGCACTGGAAGGGGCTCTAAGTTCTTCCTAGACTTTCTCTTCTCCAGGTGAGCACCCCCAGCTCTCCCAGCCTGGCTCCAGAGTAGAGGGGCTCCAGCCCTCACAGCACCTTAGTGGTCTCCTCTTGGACTTATTCCGACAGGTCCAAGTACCAGAAAAATGTCTGACCTCTAGATCAGAAAAATCCAGATCGTGCTAAAACCCCTCAACTGAAAACCTCACTAGGTTTTCAGTTGCTGGCAGGAAGAAGCCTGGCAGTCCTGACTGCAAGCATTCCCTTCCCCCTGAGCTGTGTATGTTTGTCTCCTTTCACAGTTGTGCTTCAGGGATAAATGGCAGCTGATGAACTGTTCTTCCTAATTATTAATGCTTTGAGAAAGAAAGCTGTTCTGGGCGCTTCCAGTCAAAACGCTGTGATTTCCCTTTGCCATTCCAGGTGCCAGTGAAAGTGTGGGGAAGCACATGCTTGAAGCATGCAACAACAACCTGGAGATGGCTGTCACCATGTTCCTGGATGGAGGAGGGATAGCAGAGGAGCCCAGCACCAGCTCTGCAGCAGTGTCTGCTGTCCGCCCGCACCCTGAGTACGTACCTGCTGTGAAAAACAAGGTTCACTTTTTTGGTAGATTTTTAAAAGTTTAATAAAAGACAATAAGAGGCAAAGCAAAAGGTTATAACTGTTGGGTGCTTAGCATTCAGCCAAGAGCACACCTGCTGTTTTGGAGACACCTCTTAAATTTATTAGCTCCTTGCATATTCCTATACCTATCATACATTTTCAAACTTTTCTATAGACTATTTTCCATATTCCAGGAGCTGTCCATGGCTACTCCTTGAGTTTGCTTTTTTAGAGCATGCATGTTTTCTGTCTGTGGCTTTATTTTTTTATTAGTCTCAGTTTGGGTTGTGGTCTTTAACTTTTACAGACAGTCAGTGCTGGTAACTGGTATATCAGTAGTAGGTGTCTTTACTGGGTGCTATCCAACCAAGTAGGCAGTTCACTTACTACAAAGACATTTTATCAGCCTATGTTACTCCGAAAAAAAACCTATATTTTAAAAAACCATTTCAACACCACACATTTAGTATCCACCCTAATATTTGAGAAAAGCCAGTACCATAATATGTATTTGTAACATGGGAACATGGCTGTACTAGCCAGCCTGTCCCACAAATGTCACACTGTAAAGCACAGCAAATTGTTATTTTTCACCACAGCATTCCACACTGCTTTGATCTTGTTCAGTTGGTTGCTCCAGTGGTGTTCTGGTTTGTAGACCAGAAGTGAGTCTCTTGCACTTCAGAAGTTTTCTGTAGCTTTCACCTACTGGTTTTTTACAATCAAAGCCCAAGTCATTAAGGTCGGGATCCAGTAATAAGAGAGTCTTGTTTTTAAATGCTTCAGCAATCTTGCTTTACACTAATTTGGCAGTTAGAGGGTTCTCATGGTTTGGTTCTTATAAATGAAGCCACCTTACTTCCTTTTCATAGATTCATAGAATTTAAGGTTGGAAAAGACCTCTAAGATCATCAAGTCCAGCCATCAACCCAACACCGCCACCACATTCACCACTAACCCGTGTCCCCAAGTGCCACATCCATATGTTGATTGAACACCTCCAGGGATTGTGACTCTGCCACTGTCCTAGGTAGCCTCTGCTAGTGCTTTACAACCCTTTCTGTGAAGAAATTTGGCATAATATCTAACATAAACCTCCCCTGGCACAACTTGAGACTATTTTGTCTCATCATGTCTCTTGTTACTGGGGAGAAGGGTCTGACTTGTGAGGGTTTTGTTTTGGTGGTTTAACCCAGTTTGGCACTGGAAAGGCCAGGCCCTGTACACCAGTATGCAGAGGAATCAGCAACTTCAACACCTTCATCAGTCTCTTACACATCAGATGCCTGCAAAGGGAAGAGAATTTCCACTTAAGCATGGCAGAGAGTCTCAGTGCTGCCTGTTAATGTGACTGCTTGAGATAAAGGGAATATCTTGAGTGGTATAAATCACTTTCTCTAAATATAGTCAATTAAATGTAAGCCAGGCTTTTGTCCTTATGAAAACCTTCCACTCCAGGAAAAAGACAGCTAACTATTTATAGAGGAAAATCCTTACCCCTCATACTTCTGAAGCACATGTATAAATTCAAACAATTCTTTTAGTGCTAACCTTCATAGCTGGTGTGAGGTGCCTTCCTACTTGAACCTTTAACAAAGTTAAAATAGGTATGTAGGTTGGTGTTCTTATTTCTAGACAACTTCTGGCACATCAGTGACTTCAGATTTTTCTTGGAATGCTTTCCTTTTTATACTGAGCACCCTCCAGGTGCTGATCAGGTTGGTGTTCCTCCTAGGTGGAGAGAACAGTAAATGTTCAAATGCAGAGTAACTAGCTGCACAGAGCAATCAAAATGGGGAGGTTAAGAGCAAGGTTAGTGCAGCCTGCTGACATCCTGAGTTACTTTTTGAAAGCTGCATGATCAAGAGCTGCAAAGTGCATACTTCACACCTTGGAAGTCTAGGGGAAGAGGGAGTTCACAGACAGGATGTAGCAATGGTTTAATCCTTCTCCACATGTATCCATGGGCCAGGTGACCACACCATTGTCACAGAGATGCTTGTGGTTTCTTTGTGATTTCCTTTCTTCTCCTAACTGTAGTTTTGGGTTACCTGTAAGTGTCTGCAAGTGTAACTGACTGAGCTGTTGACAGGTGAGGGAGCCCAGTTACGTAAGCCAGGAACTGTTTCAGAAATGGGGGAAAATGGCCATCTTGACTTTGTTGTCCTTCCTCTGGAAAAGAGAGAGGTGTGACTTTCAGGTGAAGGCAAAAAGTCTTCTAACAGACAAAAGCTGGTAGTAAGGAAGATAATTTTTTTTTCTACGTAGCTAGTAAGGAAAGTAGGATGGCAAGTGGATTGTGTAACATTTTTTGCTGGGTTTTTAGGAACTTCCAAGTTCTAACAAAGTTATTCAAGAACAAAAAGTGTTTAAATAGTAAATTGACAAAGCCTGGGATCGAATCACTCAGGGATTTGCATAATCTTTTATCAAAGGTCATCTATGCCAGCTCTCAGTGCACAGAGTACCAGGTCCAGAAGCAGTGCCATGAGTGGGAACAGATGCTCCTTCAAGGTCCCAGTTAATCCCAAACCTCTTCATTCAGTGCAGTGGTACAGCAGCATCTTCAATTGGTTCAAGTTGCAGGAGCCTTGGAGCATAATGAGATGTGATTTGTACAGTACTTGGAATATTATCATGTCTCTGATATTTTCTTTTTTGTTTCTTCTCCTTTGATAGGGATGAAGTACGAGCTCCAATTCCTCAAAAGCAGGAAATCTTGGTGGAGCCCGAGCCCTTGTTTGGAGGTAGGCTTGTGTTCTTATTTTGCTTCTGTTTTCTTTACCTTGAGGTGAGCTAAGTGACAAAAGAAAATCAAAACTTGTTGAATATGAAGAAGTAACACCAGTGGTATTGAAAACCTCACACATGAGAGATGCTTTATTCCCAGGGGTACTAATTTGCTAAATCTTGTTTCATAAGACTTTATGAGGTGGCAGCCAATTAACTTAATTAAGTATACATCTGCATTCTGGGGGCCCAGAGCTGTGGGGTGCTGCTGTGGGAATGTTTGAGGCGCTGGGATGGAAGATGGAGCCTTGGCTGATGAAAATGAAGAGCACAAATGCCTGCCTCGAAGAGATGACAGATCAGAAAGGAGGACTGAACTGTCTGATTGCTCATACCCTTCTCCATTTCTCATGCAGGAATTTAATTTGCTCTTTAAGCTTCTACTTTTCTTGTCTCTTTCCTTCTGATGTGGGCCAGGTCATTTCTGGGCTGGCCTTTGCCATGTCAGATGGATTGAGGGCTTTGCTCTTTTCACTGAGGAAGGCCATGCAAGTGCTCGTCACTTGCATGGTCTCACACCCATGGGAAATGCTCTTTTCTACCATTTTGTTCCTGTGTTAGGAAAGAGAAGGAGGTCAAGCTTCAGGTTTACCCTGGAACTGATTTTGATTCTGTTTGTCAGCATCAGAGAGGTGTTTAACCAGGATGCACAAACTGAGGGGTGGTTCAGAGGACAGCACACAATGCCAGGCAATACAAGTATACACCACTTGCCTTTTTGCTGTACTTGCACAGATAGCAATGTTATCTTTTCTAGTTTCAGTCCTTGTAGCAACTTTTTTCCCTATCTGTTTTGGGAGCTGGAAAATTTAGACTCCTTTAATATGCTTCAGTCCCCAGTCCCATGAGAAAATATTTATTCCTTAGACAGAATATGAATCACTGAAATGGACTAACTTCTACATACTGATGTGAGATGCATAAATTTGAAGTACACACTTAATTTGGATTTGGGCAAAAAGGGAATGACACACAAAGTATCTGCTTTCATTGAAGTGCTTTTGCACTTCTGTGGGCTTCATTGATATAATTTCATGACATTCCCCTTGCTGCTGAAAGGTCACCTTGTCAGCAGCAGTGAAGCTGGGTTTCAAAGGTTTCTACCATAAGATGCAATGACATGAAAACAAAGACACACTGTGTTTATTTGCGCTTCCCATCAAACCTGGATTTTGGAAGTAGGGTGTTTAGTAGCAGAGGAGGGCAGTTCTGCAGCAGGAAATGTGCATCCAGAGAAAGATGCCCTGCTGATGCCTCTCTAAAGACAGAGGAGTTCTCTGCACATTTTCCTGTGGCCCAACAGAGTTTTTGACAAAGATCTATTGACTCCTGTGGGTTATTAGGATTCAGATCTGCTGACCCTAATGCTTGGGCTTCTTATACCTACCTGTAACACATTGATCTCAGTCACACTGTCACTGAGCATCCACTGACCTGGATCAGTGATTCCCTCCTGGCACTGCCTGATCCACCAATGCCACTTGTGTTTCTGGCACAGAGCAGCCTGACAAAGTAGCTGAACCTGAAGAGATAATTGGTCTCAGCTCTAGCCTTACAGCAGCGGAGGTGGCAGTTTCTGTTTCTAGCAGTGGCTGTTTAAGCTCAGGCTTTTTCCAATTGAAGAGGTGACCCTGTTCATTTGTGCCCTGCTGGATATGTGGATCCCATCATTCAGTATAAAGGATCCTCCTGGACTGCTGAGAGCCTCTTCACCTGTGCTGAGCCTGGCAGGGACATGCTGCTTTTGCTAAAGTGCACCTTCAGTTGCTATTCCAGCTGAGTTTAAGTTGTTCTGAGGTTGGCTTGTGCCTAAGCACTTAGGGTGAAGGAGGTCTTACTCCCTGGAGTTGAGAGGTGTTATTCCCCAGCACATCCTTTGTTCAGGCTTGCTTTCTTTTTGCATGATAGTCTGTATCATCACATTTCCACTGGGTATAGGTTGTATTTATGTTACTTTAGTTTGTGTATTAATTTATTATGTTTTGTAGCAATTGGGGCTTTGAAAGTTCTGTCTTTCAGTTGATAGGAAAGGAGATAAGTAGCATGAATAACTTTGGCAGGCAGTTCCATTTTCCTTCCAAGTGCAGTGCTTGTGCTGTACGTTAGGACTTCAGTGGGACTTGAGGGTGCTATTTCTGATACCTGCGTGGGCTGCCATCTCTGTCCAGCTCCAGGTAATCAGTTCTGGAGGTTTCCTTGCAAACAGTAATGCTGGATCTACTGGAAGAGTGTGGCTGTTAGTCCAGCCAAGAAGTTGGGACAGGATCAGGATAAGAGTTTAGAAAAGAGTAGAAATGCATTGTGGAAAAAAAAATGTGCTTCTTTATTAAAAAAATATTTTCTCATGGGATTTAATCTTTTGAAGTTTTTCATCCCTTTGAAGGCCTTGGGTATAATCTTGACTGGAATTGTGACAAGGTGATACTGTGACAGCCCTGCCACTCCATGCTGGAGGGTCTTAGTGGGCCCATGAGAAGGGGCTTTAAGCATTTCTATATTGTTGATACATGTTTTGTTTCTGGGCTAAGGTTTGCTGGAGGGAGGACATGTTAGGAAATGGAATTTACAAACTACCTTTGCCTATTTTCCATCCATCCCCAGTCCTTCCCAATGACCTCTACTCCCACATCATCCCTGCTTTGGGTTCTTATTCTGTTTTCCACATGTGTGATGGAAAGTACTAATACATATTTATTTTGATAATATACTTTTCAAATAATTCTTTAATTTTTTTTTAAGCTCCTAAAAGGCGCAGACCTGCTCGCTCAATATTCGATGGCTTTCGGGATTTTCAGACAGAGACCAGTAAGTGTCTACAGATCAGTAAGCCTGATATTTTATTACTTTTAATGCAAATAAGGTGGAGAAATCATTTCTGTTGTAGGCTAGGACAGCTTTCAGTTGTTGAAACATTTTTAAATTGCCAGTTCTGTAGCAGGTTGCATTATTAGAAGTATAGAATAATAGAATTATGATTATCACAGTATATTCTGTCTGCTTTGGTATTGCCAACTTGCAAAAAAAAACTTTTTCTGGTCTAGAGGGAACTGAAAAGGGGGAAGAATCCTAACACCCAAGTAGAAATTAAATTCATCCAACAGATATTTCTTGGCTAGGCAGTGGAATTACATTGGAGTAGCCCTGAGTGTTCTTCCTTGGCCCCACACAAGGTTCTCAAGGCTTTAATTGCTGTTTGCCCTTGGCTGTGCATGCACAGAATCTCCAAATGCCAAAGCACTGGCTGTTATTTCATCCATGGAGTGTCACAGAATGTGATTCTGTGACAGCACACCACCAGGTGTTTCACATCTGAGTTATGGCTGTTGTGCTGATGGTGCTGGAGTGTTCCTGAGGTGTAACCACAGAATTGGTAAAGCTGGGAAAGTCTGAGACTGAGTCCAGCTGTTCCCCCAGCACTGCCAAGGCCACCCCATGTCCCCAAGTGCCACATCCACACTTCTGTTAAACCCCTAGGGATGGTGACTCCGCCACTGCCCTGGGCAGCTGCGCCAGGGCTGGACAACCCTTTCCACAAAGAAATTTTCCATAATATCCAATCTCAGCCTCCCCTGGTGCAACCTGTTCCCTCATCCTGTCACTGGTTACTGAGGTCTATGGACCATGTTCCCACACAGTTAGGGGTTGGCTGCCAAACTGAAAATTTGTGTTGATAGTTACTTTCTTTCCCCTTTTCCAGTAATGGTGGACACAAGTATTGAAATCACTGGCAGCTTTGTAAGTGAAAATACACCATGTACAGAATCAATACCCTTAAATTTTTTCTCACTATCTTCCAACCTGGTCTAGCAGAAGGTGTTCCAGCCTATGGCAGGAGGGGGTGGAACAGGCTGATCTTTAATATCTCTTCCAAACCAAACCACCCTGTGATTCCACTCTTGAGACATTTAGAGATACACTGCGAGGGTTTATGGTGAAAATTTATCATTATTTTTGGCAGAACGTTACAGGTGGACATCACTGTCTGGCTGTCTCTGGAAAAGCAGCCCTGGCCATGAAATTCCAGATTATCTCCTGGCTCCTAGGGCTGCTCCACAGGGATGCTTTATTCCTTGTGTGTTTGCTCAAGCATCATTTTTATACTTTTGCCCATTGACAGCTCCTTCCACTGGAATATTTTCCAAAACTGGAAAAGTTTTGGCCATGGGATAGTTATTGCCCATTTCAGCTGACCTGGTTCCATAAAATACATCACATACCTGCTGTGATTTACCTTTATTGTCCATGCTCGTGTCTGAGTAGGAAATGTGTTCTGTATTATTTGAGATGGAATTGATACACTTTAAAAGAAACGTCCAAAGAGATTTCTCCGTGTAAACTAAATCTGTTTGTTTCTTTTCTATGGGATTGACTCACAGTCAACTAATGGAAACACTGCAATAGAAATATTCCTTTTAAAAATTATATTGCTACAGTCTAATTCAGTTTCCCATTTAAAAGCATCACTGGGGACAAGTCACAGCTTTTTTTGGTTCCTTTGTTTCAAATATTGGTATGTGACCCCTCAGGTTTATTAAGATGTTGTTTAAAAGTGAAGGCACATGAGAAAGCTGAGGCAGGGAGGTTCTGCTTTTACACACCAGGCAGGTAATCTTGTTCAGTGGAGTCTAGGGCTCTCTCTTCAGAGAGTCCCTAACCCTGGGATTCTCCATAAGAGAAATCCTGGGATTTGCACTCACATTCCTCCCGCTCACTGCCCTAGCCCTGTTCTCCCCAAACCTCCTAGGAGCTCGAGAGAATTTCAGCCCAGAAGTTCTGTGTTTGAGCATTTAGCCAGTAATGCATGTTCCTTGTGTGTGTGTTTAGTCTAATTGCAATCCCTTTCCTCTTGGGGCTGTGCAGTCCGGCAGGAGCAGGAGCTCCGGAATGGAGGGGCAGTGGACAAGAAGCTGACGACGCTGGCAGATCTCTTCAGACCTCCCATTGACCTGATGCACAAAGGCAGCTTTGAAACGGTGAGGGCTCATGTTTGGCTGCAGATCCTTGCTGGGGTGGGTGTCAGGATGGATCCATGGCTGCACAATCAGCAAAAGAGCGGGCAGTGATAAATATTTGATGGGCTGCGTATGGGAATGTTGGTGATGTATTGAAGGACTTCAGTGATGGTGGTGTCACCTGGAATGGACCCATAAGGATCATTGAGTCCAACTCCTGACCATGCAGACCGCGTTGTTTTATGTTTCAGTGTGGCAAGTCACAAGTGGTGAAAGACTTTGGTGAGCAAGGGAGGCTGGTCAGAATGGGAAAATTGCATCCCTTGAACTGTCTCTGTAGAGGATACAGGAAAAGCTGGAGTAAGATTGTTTTATATAGGTGAGGGAGGACTTTGCAAGGGGCAGTGTGGTTTGTAGCCCTGCTGAGAAGCTCAGGTGGAGTTAACACAGCTGAGTGGCTTCTGATACCTGAGTGAGTAAAAGTTTGAATTTGAATGTGGCTTTGCCATCAAGCCACAGCTTCATCCTTTGTGGAGGTGTTGCTCTTGTATAAAATCACAGTGGTTCTCTTTTACTTCTGGTGGTGCTAGGGAATGTATCCCAGAGATGCAGGACACTGTCAGCTTTTAACAATCTCAGGTGTCACCTTCCCTCACCGTGTAGCCATGTGTGAATCTATTCCTAAATTGTTATGATCTGGATCAATGACTTAACTAGTGATTAGAGAACATGCAGATTGATGTGTATTTTTAATTTTTGAGTCCATAATTTCCAGTTATTCTTCAGAAATTCCAGTTACTGCTGAACTTTCTCCTGCTGATCTTTGAATAGATGAGATTGATGATGGTGATAATCATTATTTTTACTGCATGAGAATGCAAAATAATGATTAAATGGTGCAATACAGACGTTGGAGGACCGACTGTACAGGTCTGCGCAACTGACTGAAAAAAATATTACTTACCTTGTTTTCACATGTGCCTTAGCTGCCATGCACAAGTACTAGAGCACTGCTGGAGAACTTGTGGTGAAACGATGTGGGCCTTTATGGAGTCTCCAGCTCTCATCCCATTGCCCTCATCTCTCTTTTTATGCTTCCCATATCACTGGGGATCAGTTGCCTTGTCACTAATTCTTGTGTTCTAAGGGTGCCCTCCACAACCTCCTTAACAATTCCAGCTGTGAAAGGATGCTGGCAGAGAGCAACAGTGTCCATCTTGGGAAGGAATTTGGTGCAGTGGGAGCAGAGGAGCAGCCTGAAGCAGTTGCTCAGGTGTCCCTGCCTTGTGATCTGTGGTGCAGGGTTTACTTTAGAAGAGGCTGATGGTACTTGCTGGGCCTGGAGTCCAGAGCTGTTGGTGAAACCAGGAAATGTGTGGTTAAAGGCACCAGTAAGGGGAACTCACATGGCAACAACCACAGCTGTTGCAGGAGCAGTGCCCTCTGAGCTCTGCTGTGGAGTTTGAGATGGGTTTGATGATGCTTGTCTTTCCTTGGGTCTTGCTGGGAAATGTGTGAAGACTTCAGCAGTGTTGTTTGTGGCATCTGTCACAGTCAAGAGTAGTGTCAGAGAGTGAAATGACTGAATGATGGATTTGTTTGTCCTAAAGTCTCTGCATTCTTACTCAGTCTTGAAAGGTAATTTAAAGAAGGGGGTGGGCTGGGGTTGGAGAAGGGGTTTGTATATACTCACATTGCCCTGTTCTGTGCAGTACCTGTGCTCCAAAGACCTGTACACTTTCTGGTGTTGGCACTCACCTACTGTGTTCTTGCACAGTTCCTTGTCCTGTGGGATACCTTCATTTCACACTGATGCTCCTCAACTTCATTGCAATGTAACTCTTCACACCTTCTCACTGTGTTGGCCATTTCCTTTTGCATTTTACCTTTTTTGACTGCAAACTGCTCTACTGCTTCAGCCTGGGACAGTGTCAGGTCTCAGTGACCACAATCTCTCAAAATTCATCTCTAGCAAGCTGCTGTTGGCTTCTCCCTTCTCTTTGTGCTGAGATAAATGCCATATGATATAAACCAAATGGTAAACCGGAGATGCTCATCACATTCTGGAGTATCAAAGACTAAGTACTGTCATTGTGATGCTCTTGTAGTTAAGCTTTGATCTAAGTGGGGTTTTCTTTCCAAGGCTGGTGTGTGGCGAGTTCCAGCCTCTGGAGGGGTGTGCAGGAACACTCTGCCAGGCTTGAGCTATGTACATTGATCAGAGAATCATTTAGAATTTAGGGCTTTCTTGGCAGAAGTCGTGACATCCGGTCTTATGTATCTTTGTTGCTCATTAGCTGTTGCTGCTCTTTGGGTACTTTAAGGTTGGTTTTTGATAGTAAGTACATGTAATTATCTTTACTTTTCCCCAAGAAACCTCTCTTTTCTTCAGTTACAAAGAAGCTTTGTTACCAGTAAGGCCCAGAAAGTGTCTGTTTCATTTTAACTCGGTCATTCTAGCTTTAGGAGTAGATGTGGTTAACCTCATGGCAGAAAAATTTTAGTGTTAAATGACATTGTTTGGGGTTTTTTTACCTGCTACATATGAAAAAGCATTGTGCTTCACATGCAGGATAGTTTATGATCACTGTACTTGTAAAGTTCAGTGTAACTGACTAAACTAGAGCTCTCCCATTAATGTGGGATCTGTTAGGAATAAATCACTCAAGTAGAATAAATAAATTGCACACCAAACATGTCTGATAGAGAACAGTGTGGTTTTGTTCTCATCTCAGACTGCTTTCAAGAATAGCAGGTGTTCTCTCTACATGCCTGTGATGTGATAGATGATTGAATTTGGTGGGAACACACCAAATTGACTTAGTTTGCACTTCTTGTTGTGGGCAGAGATGGTTCTGGTGTGTGCAGTTCTGTGCTTAATACTCAGTAGGGTTTCAGTGAAGTGACAATGTCACATTGTAGAGTTTCAAGTCTGTCTATATTATGGTTTTTTTCCCCATTTAACAATAACCTTTTTTAGCTGTTCCTTGCTTTAGAGCTGAGACTGAGGGTTTTTTTGTTTCTACTTAAAAAGCAGCAATAAATTGGAAGCTGATTCACTGTATTCAAATGGAGCAATTATGTGTGCATAAGGTGCTTCTAGCCTGGTTTGGGTCAGCACAGCTGCAGGGACAGCTGTGGCTCAGGAGTGGCTGGGTGCTGAAAGCATCTGTGCCCTGCCCCATGTAGGAAGGAGAAGTGTGGCCCAAACAGGAGATTTCTTGTTTGATAATGTCCTGCTCTGACACTCTGTCATCTGTTATCTTCCACACTGAGTCACACACATGTCCAGAGAGTCACAAGGTGCTGGCTCCACTTCCTTCTTCTCTCTGCTGCCTTGAAAGGATTGCATTTCAACGAAACTGAGTCAGCAGGAACCACCCCAATATTTTTAAACCGTACATGTTCAGAGAAGTCAAATGAGAGGAAAACTTATTTTTAGTAGTGGTAGTGCAAGAGCCAGAGTTACACAGGGAGATCCAGCACTGAGCATAAACCACGACTTGTCTCACAGACTGTCTCACCAGGTTGCTGGTTTGCTGCCCTAAGTTGTAATGATGAAATATGTGACTGGGCAGAAGGGGTAAAGGCACACTTAGGACAGATTGGATTGGTTTGGGTTGGTTTTTGCATCAGGGCACCACTGGCTCTGCTCTCAGAATGTCTGTCCTGTACTGCCCTGTCTGTGGGTTCTGTAAGTGCTGGACTGGCCTTTATACCTCGAAGGAGGAGGGGAATGTCGGGGGGGGAAACTTGGTGTTGGAAACAGAGGATCTAAATCCACCAGATCCCAGCTTCTGGGATACACAAGCCAGCTCTTGAGCCTTCCCTTGTTGCCTTGTCACTTACCAGAATGACCCTAATATAATACAGTATAATCTCCAAATCCACGTTTTTTCTTCTCCTCACACTCTAGTCCTTTCACCCCATCAGAAGAACCCCTGGAGCTGAGTAAGAGCTGTGTGTGTGAGATAGCAGCATTTTAAATGTTAAATCCAAAGCTTCCTTTTATAAGGAAGTTAAAAGTAGTTTCAAAAGCTCTGCCTGTTCTGCAGTTGAAAACTCAGTTTTGCAAATTTTCTCTGTGGAATTTCCTGCTTGCATCTTTCCAAGGCCCTCAGCTGGACAGAGAAGAGGTAGAACCAGAGGTTTTCATTAATATTAAAAGATATATAGAGTGAGGGTAGAAGAGTGAGTTGCGCTTTTCAGCTTTCTAATTACATATTTTTGAGATTGTTCTTTTGACAGACTACATGAGAACACAGGATTAAGGCAATTCAATTGACTTAAATAACATAAGGATTTTTGTTCCCTTTAAACTTGGGCAGTACCTCTAGGCCTCATCTCAAACTGGTTTCTTAGAATTCTCAAAATGCACAGCTAGCTCAAAACAAGTCCTTTGAATAGAAGCATGACAATTATATTGATGATCCTTGCCAGTTACTTAGGTGTCACCTTCCCACTTTTCTCACCTGGTGACCTGGATTCTGGCACTGTCAATTAGTGGTAAGTAGTTAGTGTGAGGCTCCTTGTGGGAATAGGACTATTCCATGCTTCTATCTTAATTTTTTTTTCCTTTGAGTAATACAAAAGCTGCCTCTGCGGGGCACTTGGCCACACAGGCTGACTGTAGGCTGAGATTCTTGCCTTGGTGAAGCTGAGTGTGTGGGGTTCACATGTCTGTCTGCCACACAATAGACAGGCAGACTGTTCCAAACTGCACTGGCTAAAATTCATTTCAAAAGTAAAAACTTTGGTTTGGGGAACAAAGTAGTGCCCAAACAGCAAAATCTTGCATAACATCCTGATTCCCTGAATTTTTTTTTCCTTTGAATTCTTTAACAGTAGATTACCAGCAGGATGGTGAGCATAACTTCTAAATATTTTTTTTTTTTAAAGCAAAGAGTTCCTATGCCAGTTCCAGTCTTTCCAGGTGGTAAGAGCATTCCTGCTGTTGATCTAGCCCTCTTTTTTTCAACAGGTATGACAGTTCAGCGATCAGAATTACATTCTTGATCAAACTCCTACCATTAACTTGCAACCAAGCAATCAGACAGTGCCAGCTTTGTGACTCAAACCAGTAAGATTTCTTCCTGCGCCTTCCTGTCTCCCTCCCCACTTGCAGTCTGGATAAGCAGCATCAGAAAAGGATGCCTAATTCGGCAGCTGGACAGTCACAGAGTAACTCAAAACTTGGAGAGAAAAAGAAAACACACAGAGAAGGGGTCCTGTTGAATCAATGCAAGTCCTCTGTCAATTATGCAACCTACTTCACTAGATGGTTACCACGGGTTTATCTTTAGACTGAGCAGGTCTTTGTTGTCAGATCAGTGGGACTGACTGCACTTTTCCCTCGATAAATACTTTATTCAGCATCGCCATGTGTGTCCCCGGTCCAAGTTGCTTTTCCCACCCTGTGCTTGGCTTGTTGAAATGCAGCAGCTCTGTTCATCGATGTGATTCTGTAATTCAACCAGGCTCATTTAAAGCAGATCCTTCAGCCCTGCCTTCTGTTTTGTGGGTGCCTTTCCACTAGCTCTGTCCATCCTCCTCACTGTGAAAGGGTTTGGTGAAGGTCTGGCAGTGGTAGAAGCCATCTCTGATCATTGCTGGCATCGATGGTGTTTGGCACTTCAGCCTGATCTAACCAAGCTTTTCCTTCTGCTTCCAGGCCAAGGAGTGTGGTCAGATGCAGAACAAGTGGCTCATGATCAACATTCAGAACGTGCAAGATTTTGCCTGCCAGTGCCTCAACCGTGACGTGTGGAGCAACGAGGCTGTGAAGAACATCATCAGGGACCACTTCATTTTTTGGCAGGTGAGAAATTGTCTGGGGATGGATGTGTGGGTAACTTGGTGCCTTGGTAGATGGGTAGTGGGAAAAAAATTGTTTTCTTTGGAAAAGATGGAATTGTCTTGGCAAACCTGCAGGAAAGATGTATTTCGTGGAGTGTATGTAGTTTGTGATGGAGATGTAATTCATGGATATGCATTTGAAGGCATGAACTGCCTTTCACTTGTGCAATCAAGATGTTACCACATAGCTTCTGATGCATGTAGAGCTAGAGGCTTAATTACAGCTTGTCAGAGTTACCAAGAGCTGTGTGTACCATTTGCAGTTTATGTTGTAGAAGAGAGAAAAACTGCATTTTCGAGGTACAGTTTGTTTGTGTTCCCTCTCCAGCCACTAATCTGCCCAATTTTGTAGGTGTACCATGACAGTGAGGAAGGACAGCGGTACATACAGTTCTATAAATTAGCAGACTTCCCTTATGTCTCCATCCTGGATCCCAGGACAGGTAAGACAAGTGGCAGCTGCTTTACCTGGATTTATCCCATGGGAAGGACTGACAGTTGTAGTCTGGAATACCTCCCTCTGCAGTTTGTGTTACATTTGGCTGAAGAATCTCTTCAAGACCTGAAGGACTGACTCAGCTTGTTCCCAGAGAAACTAAGGAAATGAAACTCCCAAAACTTGGAGAAACTTTGTGTATTTGAAGCTCAGCGAGTATTTTGCTTAGAAAGTGAAACTAGTTCCATCTGGTGGAAAAACTCTGAATTCTTTTTTTTAAGTCTTTCAAAAGCTTCTTGAAATCATGTGTTGAATAACTACAATATTTGTAAGTGCTACATGAATCTGCTTTCTGCTCCTCCCACAGAGCTTTGTGATGCTCAGCAATGACATTAAATTGGATCTTAATTTTGAAATACCATTTTGGCTTCGAGTTTTTGCTTTGTTTTGCTTGTTTTTTACTGAACAGTCAAACTTCTCCCTTTCCTTCCAGCTCTTTTGAAGTTATTGCTTTTTCTTTTGTAACCAGAAGTTTCTTTTATCACATGATGCAGCTGTCTGGTTATATAATGCTGGTCTGGTCTCCTGTTTCTAGGAACTGAAGTGATAGTGTCTGTGATCAGAGCTGAGACTTGTTTGTAGGTGACTTAAACCGCCAAAAATACATGTATTTTTTAATGTTGCAGCAGAAGTTAGAATACTCTTTTTAGCACTTTACTTCTAGGAACAAATACTTGCCAAGAATTCGAATCAATTTGGCAAGAATAGAGAAATGCATCTTCGTAAACTCAGTGGTTTGGTGTTCATTCATTTCAAGGCCAAATTCACCATTCTGTGCTCACATTCCCATAGCTAAAAAGAAACAAATGGAAATAAACTGTGTCTGTTTCCATGTCTGTCCCTTTTCAAGGGAGTGGAAGGAGGAAGCTCCATAATTATCAGCCTGTGGGAAGCTGTAGTTCCTCAAACAGGGATTCTTGCAGCAGTGAGTTGGTGTGTTTGACCACTAAACTGCAGCGTTTTGCTGAAATTTTGTTTGATTCCACTTTTTGTTCCCTAGGCCAGAAGCTTGTGGAGTGGCACCAGTTAGATGTGACTTCTTTCTTGGACCAAGTGACCGGGTTCCTGAGTGAGCATGGCCAGCTGGATGGCCACTCCAGCAGCCCTCCCCAGAAATGCTCCCGCTCCGTAAGTGTGGGGCTCCTCAAGAAACACTGACCTGCTGTCTTGCTTTGAAAGACAGGTGTCTGCTAAGAAAGGCAGGAGCCTCTCTTTGAAATGGAAAATGTAAACCCCCCTCTCTCCAAATTATTATAATTTTGAAATTAAGAGGCTCTCCAGCAGAGATGTGGGAATAGGAATAATGGTTCTTTACTAGGAAAAATTAAAATAGAAATACAGTATTACAAAGAACAAACCCAAAACACTGCCAGAGTCAGAATCCAAGCTGACACCCCATCAGTCAGTCAGGGTGTTGGCAGCAGTGCCATTCAATGGTGGCTGCATCCTCCTGCAGTGACAGATGTGGTTCTGTTGGAGCAGTGCTCCTGTACAAGGTGCAGTTTTCCTCCAAAGGTCCAGTGATGATGTGGAAGGGTCTGGTTTTCCTCTGGAATGCAGTGGGAAAAGGCTGCTCTGATGTTCCAAATCTCAGATTTGATCTGGGTAGGGAATGCTTGGCTCCTCCCCCTGGGTGGAGCATCTCCCCATGAGATGATGGAATTTTATCAGTCATGCACTGGGACTCCATGGCCCAATAACAGGAGATATGTCCTGGAGGAAGGATGGGTTGTGGAAAAGATAAAGAACACTGCCCCACCTGGTTTAACAGATGGTGATAGAATACACACCCCTGGTCACATCCTGTATTGAAACCCAAGACACCTGTGCTTATCCAGCTCTCCTGATTTCCCAGACAGACTCAGTGAGTTAGTGCAGGGGCATGCAGAAATACAGCATGCCAGGGAATGCCTTCTCCTGGGGTCTCCGCTTCTGTTTGTGCTTTCAGCGCTTGGTTTGGATTTAGCAGTCAGAGTGTGAAAGGAATATTGATTACTCCCTGCAGAACTCCAGGGAGAAGCCATTAAATAATTACAGCATGCCTAGCTTTCCCTGCTGTGCGTTCCTGACAGGTTTAGTGGCTTCCCTTCTGGAAGACCGATGTCCTTTTGGTTTTCAGTATATCTTTGAAAGCAGTTGTGATGGATGTGTTGTCTGCATCCCACAGGAGAGTCTCATCGATGCCAGTGAGGACAGCCAGCTGGAAGCTGCCATCAGAGCCTCGCTCCAGGAGACACATTTTGATTCCTCACAGGCCAAGCAGGAGAGCCGGTCGGACGAGGAGTCAGAGTCAGAGCTTTTTTCTGGAAGTGAAGAGTTTATTTCTGTTTGTGGCTCTGAGGAGGAGGAGGAGTCGGAGATCCCAGCCAAGCTGAGGAAGTCTCCACACAAGGACTTGGGGTATAAAAAAGAGGAGAGCCGGAGGCCTCAGCCTGAGCCCTCTGCAAGGACTGAGCCTGGGACAGCATCAAACCACAGAGTCCTGCCCTGCATCGATGCAGGGGCACTGGAGGAATCACCTGACAAGCCTGAAAGTGCGTTCAGGGGCCTGGATGTGAATGGTAAGTGCCCATTTCTTACAGCTTTTGTTGTGGCTTTTTTGCCTGAAACTGTTCATAGGCTGCCAAGTCTGGTTCCATCCCTTCTTCTAATTTCCTGCCTCCTTGCCAGCAGACATGTGAGTGATTCAGCAATGCCCCAGCCTGCAGAGCCCTCTGGGTCCCTGAGCTCATGTCTTGCCCAGGAGTAAAGTGCACTCTGGTGTAACACTGGGCACACTGGCTGGGCTCAGTCACTGCTGCTTTGGAAGAGTCCTGAGCCTCATGTGTGTATTTTGAGCACTGTGGTAGAAATTTATCTCCACATACTGGAACTTTGTGTTTGGCTCCAGTCCCTCACTCTGCTGAGGTGCTGTCCCACTGCAGATCTACACAGGAGCTCAGCTCAGCTGCCCTGGTGTTAACTTTGGTAACTTCCTTTGTGTAGGACCAAAGGCACAGCTGATGCTGAGGTATCCAGATGGAAAGAGGGAACAAGTTTCACTGCCTGAACAAGCAAAACTTCTGGTGAGTGGAATCTTTGGGAATATTTGTTTGAGTAAAGATGAAACTGGAGAATTTCTGTGCCTGGGGTGACACTGCTGAAATTGGATCTAGTGGGAGAGGTGTATCCAGGGAGTGCTTGCCCTGTTTCCCATGTCATTCCTCTCTGATAACTACTGGCTCTGTGTGTCTACACAGCAGCTTGGGCTTTGTGTACACTCCAGTGTCTTCCTCAATCCCCACACTGCTCATTTCCATTATAAAATGACTCTAAATGGCTTTTGCATTAATTATTAATTACCATAAAATGCTCTCAACTTTCACATTTCTGGGGTTTTGTTTCTAAAAGCAGTTGGTTCCCATGGTAAAATCAAAGGCAAAACTCTTCATTTTCATTCTCCATCTCTCCCATCACACTTCCACCCTCCTTTCTGGACATGGATGTTGGAGCAGACTTTGGAGGAAGTTCTCCCAAAACAAATTTATTACAGTATTATTTAATTACTGTGCCTCAGGTGTGCATCTCAACTGTGCTTTGGGCTCCTTACCTTGGAGAAGTCCATGTGAATGGCATTTCCATCAAAATTTTGCAGGTGCTTACCTGGGAGCAGAGTGTAAAGAGGTTACTGTGCTCCTATTTGCCATGAGTTTTCAGGACACAGTGGCCAGTTGAGCTCATTTACATGTAATCAGTCTAACGGCTGGAGTCATAGGGAAGGCAAAAGCACACCTCATCAGAAGGATTTTTTTATAGATTTGGGATAAGTGTCCTGTCTCTTACAGAAAATGGGGCTAGTGCCTAGCCAGCAGCTCTAGGAGTGTATCCTCAGCTCATGTTCTCATCCTTGTCTCTCCTGATTGAAAATAAAAGGGAAAAAAAACCAAAAACTTGACTGCTTTTTGAATGCAGCTTGTTAAGTAAATTTGCATATATTATTAAACATTTAGAACTTTTGAATATTTAGCAATTCATTTAGGTAGTACAAAAGTGTAATATTGCAATATCCCTGATAATCCTGGCTTTTGGTTTGGCTCCTTTTATGGACTGTGGAAGTCAAAGGAAATTTATCTCAGCATATGATTTCTCTTCTGCTCTACAGTCAGCAGAAGAATTCAGCTGAGTCAAGGTTTGTGGGTAAAGACATCTTTGGTTGCAGAGCTGAACAAGCAGCATTTGTGCTCATCTCATGTGATCTCCTGGAGCCTTTCAGTCAGATCCAGATTGAGTCTCAGGTGTTTCTTTGTGAGCATCATATCCATACTGATTTTTTTCAGCCTTTAATTGCTTCCATTTTAAAGCTGGCCAGAACTAGCAAAAGAAATTGCTTAAGGAGACAATTGCACTTCAGGAGTTTTAACTGATGACACTCCCCAACACTGGTTTTAAAAATGTTTTATTTTTAATCATTGTGCTGTTATTGATGAAGCACTGGCTTCTTTACACACATTATTTCCAAGAGGTGCTTATGCTTCCAATATTACCATGATGCCCTTTCTTCCCCTCAAGGAAAAAAAAAAAATAAAGGTAATACTGCCTCACTGCCTTTTTATAGAAGCAGTTGCTCATTGTGTGCAAATTAAGTTGACTTTGTTCAGCAGCTCAGCCCTTCCTCCACATCCTGAATATCTCTGGTTTTTCAAGTGTTTCAGGTGTGCAGGAAAGACTGGCCTGTGAAGGGACAGGGAGGGATGTGGGCAGGAAACTTCACTGAATATTTAAATTCAGTGGTTTGTAAAGGAATTTTGATCATCTTTGTTGCCTGAAAAGGAAATCTTCCCATTCTTTGCATTCCCTATCAGACACAAAGGGAATTTGCAAAGCCTTTGGAGACCAGTCCAGGTAAAGGAGGAGGTTGGGGCAGCAGTCTCCTCATGCCAAAAGGGTGTGGATTTTGATGAATTAGGAAGGAACTTCCATGCTGGTACTTGCCTGGCTGTTCTGCACCCACCAAAGCTTGGAAAAGCCCAGGCTGAACAGAACCCCTGGAGATCAGCTGCATCTGCTCAAAGCAGGGCTGTAGCTGAGCTTGTCCTTTCATGCTGAGTTAGGCTGGAGGTTGGGTGCCTCAGTCCCCTCCATCAATCACAGGGTGGCTCATGGTGAAAGTGACCTTAAAGCCCATCCAGTTCCACCCCCTGCAATGGCAGGGACCCCTTCCACTAGCCCAGGTTTCTCCAAGCCCTGTCCAGCCTGGCCTGGGACACTTCCAGGGAAGCCACAGCTTCCCTGGGCAGCTGTGCCAGAAGAGTGCTGTGGGCTGCTGTGATTTACTGGCATGAGTTGCCCACCAAAACAGTGTGAGCAGTATTGATAGGACACCCTGATTTTTTCACACTGTGTTTTATTACTTACCAATTATCTTTTCTTTCTCTCTTAAAAAAGCTGCAACTCCTCCTGCCCACATCTTGCTCTGTTGCTCTATCCTCTTTTCTTCTGCCAGTCCCCACTTCTCTGCCCCTCTCTGTGCTTTAGGTTCCCAGCTTTAGGTGCTGTTTCCTGGTGAGCTTGGGAAATTCTCACCACAGCACAGACATGGGCTCTCCTGACATGCCTGTTTTTTGGGATGTGAGCCCCTCATCCCAGTGCTCTGTATCCTGACCCAGTTGCTTCTGTAGGCGGAGATGCCATGAATTGAAAAGATCTTTACAAATCCAAAATCAAACAACCCCAAAATCTCCTGCTTCTTGAAGGCAAGAAAAAAAAATTAATAAAATTTCTGCATTTATGTTGGTCAATGGTGCCTCACCAAAATGCTTTTTTGGTGGCTTTTAGCTTTAGGGTTAGGGCAATATCTCATAAACACATGAGGGGGCTTTTATTTTGGGTTATTTAAGGCTTTTGTTTCAGATTCTGTTTCACTGTGACTTGAATGTGTGGTGTGGAATTCAGCTCTCTTGCATTAATGCACTATTATCTATAGTTTTATATATAGTTTACCTTGTGTGTAAAGAATCAGTTAGGTAAGGGACCACTGGTAATTAGTTTTTGTGATTAATCATACCATGTGTGGGCCAAATTAAATGTTAAAGAGGGTCTGTACTCTATGCAAGATCTCCAAATTCTGAAATTTTCTTTGTCTGTGATTTCAAACTTCCTTTTTAAAGGAAAACAGGATTATTTTACATTCTCAATTCCGTGACAGTGCTTTGCCTTCCTTTCTCCCCAGGCTCTTGTGAAGCATGTCCAGTCCAAAGGATACCCCAACGAACGCTTTGAACTGCTCACCAACTTCCCTCGGAGGAAACTCTCCCACCTGGACTATGAGATCACGTTACAGGAGGCAGGCCTGTGTCCTCAAGAGACTGTCTTTGTGCAGGAAAGGAATTAGCACTGTGGCCTGAGCTCTCCCAGCCTTCCTCCCTCTCCTCTTTGCCTGGGACAAGAGTCATTAAATATGCAGTTAAGGGTCATGGGATTGCAGTGCTGGAATCAGGCAGCTGACTGGCCCTTCCTTCTCCCTCCCCTCTCTCTCTCTATCCCTCCCTTCTCCCACTCTAGTGACCAAATGAGAGTGCTCAGTTTTATTTTCTTCCTCAGCTCCAGAGAGCATTGGGAAGAACATCTTTCCTCTGCTTTCCTGGAATAAAGTAAAACGGTGATCTGTGTATCCAGCATGCTGGAGCTTGGAGTGGCCATAATACACAAACCCTTCTCGCTGCTATTCTTAAATCTGTTTTGTTTAATTTATTTTTGAAAGGAGTGTGTGATAAGGCATGGAGGCATCTCTCTGTTAGGAGAGAGCATAACTTTCAGGACAGTCTTTCTTTTGTTTGGATTCCCTACACAAAACGTCTCCATTAACCTTCCGGCCTTCTCTCACCCAACACTCTGGTTTTGGAAAGGAGTTGGGTTGAGCCGTGGTAGAATACTCTGCCCCACCTAATTCAAAAGCTTCTAGATTGCCTGCATGTTTATCTCCTGCTTTAAATTGCCAGTGGACATAGTAAAAAATCCAACCAACCCCCCAGAAATCCAACTGTGCTCCATGTGGGATTGACTGCTTGGCCCTGAGGGAAAGCTGTCAGTCCAGTGCTGGAGCAGAACCAGCTCCTTCCTGGGAGTGGGTGGGCTATCCATGTTCTCTTCCCAGCATCCTCTAAGTGTCTCCTTACTTGCTCTCAGGATTTTGCAAATGACAAGGGTACTGTAAAAATTTTGGATTCTCTGAAAACACCTGCCACAGAGACCTGACAGTCAGTTGCCTTTTTTCCTTGGCACAGTGGTTGGTTTTTCTAGGAGTGAGTGGCTTTATAGGGGTTTTCCAGCACTGACAGCATTGAGCATCAATTAATGCTTCATAAAACACCTCCCAGCCCGGTGGCTTGAATTCCCTGGGACAGTTTTTTTCTATTTCTGTGTTCATCTACTGTCACTTACTCTAAATTTGGAGGGCTGCATGGAAGGCTGCTCCTTGGTGCAGGCTTTCCTTTCAGCTCTGGAAGCTGGCACCACAAGTCAGTGCCCTGGTTTTCCTCCAGTGTCTTCTCTAGACATGGAGCTGTTGGTCAGTTGGTGTTCCAGTGGGACAGGAGTTAGCTGGCACAGCCCTCAGCATGGTGTGGTGGATTTGTGTATTTACAGCTAAAAACTCAGTTTAACGTGGTCTTCAATCACTGAGGAGAAAGGCACATGGGAGCTGGCATCAGTCCCTGCTGACTTTTTTTGGCACTCTCAGATGATTGTCCTTGTTAAAGACTTTAGTAGTCAGAAATTTACATATTCCAAATTTTCAATACATTTTGCCTTTGATTTTCTACTAGCATCTGTACTTTGGAACCTTTAAATGCAAGAAATCACAGGAAATGTCTGGCAGTCCCCTTGGAAACTTCAGCTCACAGCTGTCTCCTGCTCCTAATTGAGGTTTGACATGTAATCATGCAATTGTAGAAATTGATTTCCGTTCCTGCTGCAGGATGTAGTGTCAGGAGAGCAGAGTCTCATCTCAGTTTCCTGATCAGTGGTTGATGTGACACCAGATGTCATCTTTGGTTTGTAAAGACCCCCAGGTGTGGAGGCTGCTCCCAGCATGGGGAAGTGAGGGGAGTCTTGTGTTTGGCCTGTGAAGCAGCAGTGGCACCTCCAGACTGAAGGATCCTTTAGTTCCTGGATATCCAGATCCCTGACTCACATTTCCACAGAGACCTAAAACTCCTGGAGCAGCTCCAGCTGTCTGGTTGGAATAACAAATCCCAGGTATGGTTTATTTGTACCTTCCTTCCCCTGTCCCTCCCAGGCCTGTTCCTGTATGTGGGGCTGTGCTGAACTTTGTGATGACACCAGGAATTGCTCAGACAGGGGAAAGAAGATAGGGAAGTTGAACATTTGTACTGAAAATGGCATTTTCTCATAGTTTCTAGGAGTTGGTTCTGTTCCAGGAAACTCTGATCCTGGATTGGGCTTTTTTGTTTGTGTCACAGTGTGATTTTTTCTATCACTTTTCTTTTGCTTTGCTTTGAGAGCAAGAAACAGAGAAAAAAAAATTTAAGGAATATGTATCCCTGCATGTGGCTCTTCTCTTTGTTCATTCCTCTCTCTCTCTGCTTCCCAACCCAAACAAATCCAGTGCCACACATGAGCAGTGCTGTGGGGGCTGAAAGCTGGTGAGAAACTGCACCAACCAGGGTACAACCTCTTCACTCTTCATCCCCTTGGAGGAATGTGTTCTGCTGGCCTGAGCAATGTGGTTGAAAACACAAATCGAGTCCTGCCTGGGACAGCTCGTGCCAGTGAAGGTGATGGGTTGGGCAATGTTTAAAGAGCCTTTAAACAGTCACTTCCAGATGTGAAATCTGAGGCTCAAATTGCCTTTGGTGGAAAAAATGTGTTAAATTTGATTGAGAAATAGGATGTTGAACTGTGAAGGACAAAGGAAACCAATCCTTCAAAAGCTGTGGTTTGTGGCTTCCTGTGGGTGTCACTTGGTCAGGATTTGCATGTGGTGCTGCAGGGGCTGGTGGTGCTGAAGGAGCAGCAGTGCATGTGGGCAGTGCAGGGTTTTCTGAGTGGGGAACTGGTCAGGGCTGTTGTGTTTGAAGCTGGAGCTGCTTGCTGCTGGTGGAGATATTCCCTTTGCCTGTGCTGTTCATCTAACACAGCTTTGTTTTGGGATGGGATGTCCAGTAGTCCCAGTGACAGCCAGGATCCTGGAACAGAAGGTGAAACAAGCTCTGGCTTTCCCTGCCAGGTGCACCTGACACATTTATGTCCCACTTCAGAGGCCCACAGAAGGATTTTGGATCTTCCTGATGCTACATGCTCTTAAGTCAAGCTGACTGACCAGCCTCAACCTCACAGCATTCCCCACTGACCTAAAAAGGGCAGGGAGAGGCTGGGCCAAACATTTCTGGCCATACTTGTGTTATTTTCTTTAGGCTTTGAACTAAGGTCTGTGATTTTTATGATTTCTGACATTCATGGACTGCAGTGCATTGCTTTTGCTGGTAAATCAGTTAACACCACTGATCTTAGAGGAATGCCCAGGATCTGCAGGTAGCCTTGTAAAATACAGTTGTCTGTAAAAGGCATCCAAGTGTACCATTATTTCCAGGTAGATCTAAACAGGAATTTTCCACCAGCTCTTCCCAGAGCTCCCTGACCTTCTCCTCACTGTTAGGGGGAAGTGACACCTCTCCTCTGTCCAGCTTGTGTTTCACAGGGTCCACGTCCTTCAGAGCTGATTTGTACACTCAGCTTGCCCTGGTGCTGTGGTTTGTACCTTTGCAGAAACTGAATTTGTTGCAGGTTTTAGTAACTCAACCTCTCTGCTGAAGGGTCTCAAATTCCTGTTCCTGTCAGAGCACTGAGCTGCTTCACTGGGACTTAAGCAACAAGGGCTAAATTAAAACCAGTTTTCTTTTGGGGACAGGGCAGCATTTGGGCTCTTTGGCAGGTAGCAAACACTGCAGAGATCCTTGAAATGTGGTGGTTTTTTTGGTAAGCCACATAAAAATGAAATATGAACATAGGGACCTGTGTAGGAATGTCCATGTGAGTGAGAAGATCTGTGTCATTTCAGGGCCTCATTACTTCGTTTTTATTCCTTTTCAGTTTGTATTAAATGTCACTACTTTGTTCTGGCTTAATCCCTGCTTAGTGAAGTTGATAAAACAGTTAGTCTGGTGTTCCAAGAGGAGGAGGGGTGGCAGAGATGTGCTCTAGGTGGGTGAGGTGCAAAGTCACTGTCTTAAGGACTGGCTCTGCCTTGTCTGGCTGTTCCCATAGGCTCAAATCCAGCCTCTGCACTCCCTCACCCTTTCTATTTATTTATTTTCACAAGTGATTTTCTGTAAATGGAACAGCTCCTGTTTCAAAGACAAAACAAGCTGATGCTGAGCCCTGTGTTGTTGAAGTGCCCCCAGGCCTGTGTGGGTTTGGAGCTGGTGAGGTTAATGGATGCCCTTTCTGTGCTGATTTTTATTCCTGCCTCCTCTTGTCCATGGGATGCTCGGTGTCTGTGCACTCCCAACAAACAGAGCCATATGTATTTACACTGCACCTCCCAGCAGTGCCTCACCCTGCCTTGGGTTATCCACTGTGTTCCATAGGCACCTTGTGAGTGAGGACAGAAATTCGGGGTTTGGTCCTGTCTGGTGGCTGGGAGTGGCTGCAGTGCAGAGAAAAGTCAGTTTGTAACTGCTTGTGAAATGGTGCCCAGATTGAAGGGGTAGAACTGAAACTGTGGAGCAGGGGATGAGGTGCTATTTTATAGACCAGATTTATGTGAAGATCATCTGGGTAAAACTCAACTCAGAGACGCCAGACTCTAGGACAGATGATTTTTAAAAATGAGGCTGTTTCCTGGAACTGGGGAACATCCAGTTTCTAAGGGACAGCTTTTCACAGTGGTCACTTTCTTCAATAATGGCAACTTCACATGGGAGGAGGGAGAGGATTAATTTGAAAGTTTTCAGCTCACTGTGCTGGGAGGGACCAAACTCAAGGAAACCTCTGATCTATATACACAACTGCTGCATTTTTTATAAATATATGTAAATGTCCTATTGTAATATTTGATCCTGGAAATAAAACAAACTGTTTTCAGTAGCTTTCTTCAGCTCTTGTTTTTTTGGGGTTGGGGTTTATTTGGTGTAGTTCTAATGGATGTCTGTCCCTGTGTTATAGGGGGAGTTCCTGAGTTTTTCCTTAAGGATAATGGGGTAGAAAGATAAGGAGCTGTTGATGACAGCACTGCCCAAGAAAGCTTCAGGATGTTGTTGAAAATACAAAATCTTGAACTAACTGAGACAAACTTACAGGACTTTGACAGGAAAAATACTGGTATGAAAATTAATAAAAGGAAGCAGGGCTAGGATTTTCCATCCTTCCCAATGAAAGAGCAGAGGAAATGGAATTTCTGTTCTAAACTGTCAGTGTCCTCCTCTGACTCCTGCAGTTGTGTTTGGGCTCCTTGGGACATTCCTGTCATGGTCTGGCATGAAATGCTGAGGAGCAGGGGCCCTTCTGGACCAGGATTTGGCAGGTGCAGTGGAGAAACAGAAATTAAGAAATCAGTTTTGGGTCATCCTCATGTTCCTGACTGTAGATAGGTCTCCAATGAAACAGTGGAACTCAGCCCCTGCCACGGTCTTGAAGCTGAAAAACCCTGAACTCTTCATGCAGCCTAGGAAAATATTTCCAGTTCCAACTGGGTCAGGAATCTTTTTATATCAGTCTGCAAGTCAAGGAACTACAGGGATACCCCAAACTCAAAATACCTCTTGGGTTTAATTTACCTCTTTTTTCCTTTCTGTAAACTTCCAACTTTTCATGGGGTTGGTTTGTCTGAATTGTAAATTTGGGTGACAATGGTAAGCCCTAAAGTAAATATTGTCCAGCAATGTGTTGGTGTTTCCTCAGTCAATTCTAGGCACAAACACCCTGCAGGGCTTGTCTAAGGGGATTTTGGAGAAGTCTTGCCTGAGTAGTGGCAGAAACAGGTTTGCAGATTCTAAGGAGAGGAGAGACCAGAGGGGAGCTGAACATCTTCCATCCAGGACCATCTGGTTTGGCATAGAACGGTTCCTTCTCACCAGTTCTCGCTCACCTCAATCTGTTTGGTTCTCCTTGAAGCCAAACCACTCTTGAACCCAGCCTGCTGTGCAGCTTCCCCAGCCCCAAGGGAGTCTGGGGAAGCAAAGCAGGGGAGCAGGGAAATGAAGGCACCTCCTCAGCTGTGAGGAAGCAGCAGGAGGACCTTGCCAAGCTCGGACTGCATGAGTTGGGACCACGTTTGGCTGCCTTTGGGTGACTTGGCATCAAGTGCCTTGCCCATAATTGCTGTGCTGACACTTTCACAGCTGAACTGGTGTGAGAAAGGCAAGCACACAGCTCCTCATGTGCAGGGCTAAAATTAGCCTTCTATTATGATTATTCTTATCAGCAATCCAGGAAAGAGAGTGTCATCCAGATGCTTCACATTTCCTGGCGTGGGGTTTTCTGTGGGAGATGACGGAGCAGATCATGTGTATGGAGTACGGTGGGAGCCTCAGATTGCTGTGACGTAGGAAAGGCACAAGATGAGGTTGCAAAACATTTTCTTCCAGTGGAGTGAAAAATGGGCTGGCCTCTTTCGAAGTGAGAAAAGAGAGGAAGGAGAACTTGGACTCTGCTTACGCTGCATGCATTGTCTGTCTTTATTGTAGAGACTGATTTTGTCTTATTTAAGGATGAAATACCCTGAGATTAACTCAGGTGCTTGAGCACTGTGCTAATGTCAAGGTCTCAGGTTCCATGGGCCACTCACTTCAGAGTTGGACTCTATGATCCTGCTGCATTCCCTCCACCTCAGACTGTTCTGGGATTCTGCTTGTGCCACCTGCCACTCTTCTGCCCCATTTTTGCCCCTTTTTTGGTGCTACAGTTTCCTTGACTCCTATTCTTGGGCGCAAAGATCATTCATGTTCTCCTGATCTTGTTCTTGACCTACTCTATGGTAACTGGAGTTTCCCCATTGCATGTTACTTGCCAGCCATAGCACATAAGAAATGCTGATATCTGATGACTTATAGTAGTTAATATACTCATAAATAATCTTCCTCTCTTAATCTAATTACCAAGGCATGAGATATTCACATGGTGGGGATACACTGAACACTTGAGGAAAAGCTGAGACACCTGTGAGGAAGCAAAGGGTGAGAGGTAGAAGCCATCTGACACATGGGAATGTTTATTCTGAAGTTTTTATTGAAATATCAGAGAGGAAACTATTATCCTAACATATTCACCCCAGGTTGTTCCAGGAGCAACAGCGTTCACTATTCAGGCACTGGTTGAGGTATTTAGTGCAGATGTGGTAGAAGCCTTAAAATCTGAGGCTGTGCCTGTTTTAGTGAATTCTCAAATGGGGAAGAACAAGGCAGAAGCACAGCCGCAGCGTTGGCAGGATTGGCTCATCCAGCCAGTCATCCTTCCTTGGGATGGGCAGAGGGTCATGATCTGGTGGGTGGCCCCTGGGGGGGAAGGAGGGGAGGGGAGCACAGGCTGAGGTGTCATAAATAGTCACCCATGGGTGATGCCTCCAGGACAGGGCTCATCCGAGGAGGGGACGCTGCTGCCCTGAGTAGAATCACTCCAGGTAAGCTGGGAAGTGGGGAGAGGTTCCCTGGGCTTTGCTGGAATCTGTGTGATTTTGGCCATGGAGATGGCCTGGAGAAGGGAGTCCTGCTGATGGACACAGGACCACCTGCATTTTGTACTTTGGCTCTGCACAGGGGTTTATCTGTGTTAGCTGAGGAGCTGCTTGCTCAGGGGGATGTTTGGAGGGGACAGCACGCCATGGGAGCTTCCAGGGGGAAAGAGACCTCCTGCCATCCCCAGGGAGAAGGCAGCAGTGGAGGGAAGGAGAGTCCTTGGAGAGGTTGAGGGGAGACATGCAGAAAGGCTCTGGCTGGAGCTCAGCGGAGCAGGGGCTGTTCCAGAAGGAGATGGGACTCAGCCAAGGGCACTCATGGCTGTAGGAGGAAACAGCCACACACAATCCCTGGACTGCAGGCCAGGGTCACAGGTTTTGAGATTTGGTGTGGGAACACTATTGCCCAATTGGCAAAGAAATATTAGAATTTCCACTGGAAATTACCATCGAGTAAGGGCAGTGCTACTCAAAAGCACTACCTAGCAACTCCCATGCACCCACAGCTGAGATGGGCTGGGGGTGGGGAAGCCTTGGGGCACTGCGGGGCCAAGTGCAGCCCTTCCTCTCCTCCTCTTCCTCGCCATTCCCATGCAGGACAGCCATGTGTGTGGGGAAATGCAGCCGGATCGTGGGGCCCTGCCTGCTGGTGCTGGGCACGCTGTCCATGGCAGCCAGCATCCTCCTGCTCTTCCCTGCTGGAGCATCCAAGTACCTGCTGGAGGGGCACATCAGCAGCCACGCCAAGGCTGTGCCCGGTGTCTGGGGAGGCGGCATCGCCGTGAGTACTGCGGGATCACCATCCTTCCTCCTGGGCTGGAGCAGGGACTGAGGGATGCAGCAGGGCAGGTGGCTCCCCTTGGTCCCCCAGCTGTGGTTTTGTCCTTGCAGGTGCTGCTGGCAGCGACCCACATCACGGCACTGGGGTGGCAGTGCCCTGGCTGCTCCGGCTGCGGCACCCGCCACAACGTAAGCCAGGGCTGGGACCCCAAGCAAAGCAGTGTGGGTGGGATGTGGCTGTGTCCCACCTCCTCCATGGCAGGGATCCTCCTCTCCCACGGCCCCATGGTGGATTGTGACAGATCCCCCCTCTCCTGTATTGGGTCACAGACCCCTTTTCTCATGGTCCCATGGTGGGATGTGGTGCACATCCCCTCTCCCACTGCAGGTCCTGTGCTGCTCTCCAATGGCCCTACCATGGGCCCTGGCAGGGTGTAGTAATTATGTTGAGAAGGACACAACTGGCATCAACACCAGTCTTTTATTAAAAACTTTTTATGCCTTCTTTCAGTGGACTTCTTTCCTTGAAGCTCTAACTTCTTTCCTCATAGGCAGCTTCACACAGCACTGACTTCTTCTCTCCTCTCTGCAAGTTTTCTTCTTCCTTCTGCATGACTGGCTAACCCCCAACCTGTTCCTTACCCTGTCTGTCCCTCACACAGCATCCTCTTACCTTGTCTCTCCCTTGCATGACCACATGTCCCTTCCTCAGCCAGCAGACTCTGAATCTCAAGCTCCAGCTGCATCTCTAAGTTACTAGCTAACCCACTCTTTCATAAAAACACCCATCCTCATCGGGCAGGCAAGGCTGTCTCCACTGCTGGCAATCAGTACAGCTGTAATCCATTGAGGAAAATTGCCTTCTGCACTATCCTCACAAACCATCTTCCCACAGCAGAGTGCCACCTTCCCAGAGGACAGGGCTCCAGTCAGTGGTGGGATGGGCTCTGCAGGTCACTGCCTCTCCCTAGAGCTGGGCAGGGAAGTTTTCCCCCTCCCAAACTCTGCTGCTAACCTGCAGCTGTGTTTTGGATCCCCCTGACCTCCTGTGTTCCCCACGGGTGCTCCCTGCAGGCGTTCATCTCCGTGGTGCTCTCCAAGCTGGCGCTCCTGGGCGCTGCCTCCTGCTTTGTCCTCTCTGGGGTGGGACTGACCAACGGCCCCCTCTGCTTCTACAACACCACCGAGCTCGGCCTGAGGCACGGAGCCCTCTGGGGATACCCCTTCCTGGACGCCATTGACCAGGGGCCTCATGCCAGGTGAGGGGCTGAATCATCATTGCCTCATCAATTTATTGCTAATTAAGTGGATTCATTAAGGTGGTGGGGTGGTGGTCGATGAAAGACCCTGGTAGCTAAAGGAATGCTCACCTTCCATGGATTTCTACGTGATGCTTTCCATCTTCATCACCCCCCCTTACCCTGCTCATCCTCTGGATGAAGGATGGGGTATCTGGGGGATACTGCATATATTGGTGTTTCAGCACATAAAGGGGCTCCAAGAGAACTGAAAAGGAACTGTGGGAAAGGGCATGGAGTTACAGGACAAAGAGGAAAGGCTTCCCATGGACAGAGAGTACATTTGTGTTGGATATTGGGAGGAAATTCTTCCCTGGGAGGGAGGTGAGACCCTGGGGGATACTGCATGGTAGAAAGCAATGGGATTCTGGACCTGCTGCAGCTTCTCCCCTTCCTGTCACACAGAGCTGACAACTACCTGTACAATCGGAGAACCTGGAGCATCTGCCTGGAGCCCGAGGGCATCGTGAGCTGGCACGTGGTCCTGTTCTCCCTCCTGCTGCTCATCAGCGTGGCCGAGATGGTGCTGGCCCTGCTCCAGATCCTCAACGGCTGCCTTGGCTGCCTCTGTGGCTTCTGTGAGGGGAAGTAGGACCCGACGGTGGTGCCAGGAGGCTGCTGCTTGGAGGAGGTGTCACCCGGGTGTCACTTGGCTGCTGGCACATGCCACGGAGATGGCAGAGCGGGAGCTGTGACACCAGCCTGGTGCAAGAGCCTGGTGTGAGATGGACAGAGCCCTGGTGGGGGATGGACACCCCAGGTGTTGAAGCAGCTCATGGGGCTGGTGTGCCACGGGCTGATGTGCCAAGGGCTGCTCCTGTGCAGATCCCTTGGCTCAGGCCATGTCCCTTCCCATGGGGCTGGCAGCCGTTTGGGGGTGGAAACTGGCGCAGTAAGGGATGCAGGTGAGGATCTGGCTTTCAGCACCCCAGCATGAACCCAGCATGAACCACTCCTCATGATACTGAAACGAGGCAGAGAAGCAATTTTCTACCATAACACAGTTTGAAGCATTAGAAAGCAGGCATTCTTTATCACAGAGCTGGACATATGCAGGGTATCTCCTCTGATTGAATGTGTGTTGTGAAACTTCACAACAGGGTGTTTGTTCCATCATTATCAGATTCATTACAAGGGACTTCCTAGAGAATACATAAACATCACTCTCTTAGAACCAATTTGCATGCCTCCACTTCTTCCTGGAAGTCCTTTCTGGTCCTCTTGTCTACAGGGATGTCTGGTGGTTGTACTCACTGAGTGCCCCAATATTGTGACCTTGCCTGGAACTTCTCTCAGCGGACGAGCTCCTGTTTTTTGTTACATAACTTTGCCACAAAAGTCACTGTGTTCCTCATTACCTGTTTCTCCACTGGTTCCAGCTGTGTTTAGCATGCTTTGTGCCTACTTTTACACACTTTTATCTCACTTGCTAGTTAGTCTTTATGTTCTGTTTTTCAGCTTCAAAGGGAACTGAAAATTTCTATTCTCCACGTTGTCTGTCACTCATCAGCTTCCACCCACTCTAGTGGAAAATGAGACATGGTGGTGTCATGACTGAGGAGCTGGACACTTTTGTTGGTCAGCTCATATTTAGGGCAGTTGAGCTGGAGTTTGTCACCTGCACAGGGCAGGACAGGTGAAGGAGACACAAGGAGCTGAGCTGGGGCACTTGGATGGAGTTGTGCAGGGGGAGGCAGAGCTGGAATTTAGGTGTATCCCCCCAAAGTTTGCCCACACAGCAGTGTCAGGGGCAGCTGCTGCTCATCCCCGGGAGCAGGACCCCACTCCTGTGTTCAACCCCCTCCCCATAACCTTTACAGGACCCAGCGTGGGCCTGAGCCTGCCCATGCTGGGAGGGGGTTTGTCCCAGACTGAGAGGGGTCACAGGAGAGCAGTGATGGCCATGGCACATTAAAAAATCAAATCCCACACCAGACAAAACATTAACTGGGTCATTGGGGTGGTTGAACTCCAGTTGGCACCTGAGCACCACCCAGCCACTCACCCCCATCCTGTGGGAGGGGGAGAGAATCAGAGGGGTAAAAGTGAGACATCTCCTGGGTTGATATAGAAACACTTTAATAATTGAAATAATAATAATAAATTGTAATGAAAAGGAAAATAATGAAGAGAGAGAACTAAAAGCCCAGACAGACAAGTAATGCAACACAAACAGTTCTTTATCATCAGCCCAAATATAAAACCCAGTCCCATCCCAGTTATGATGAAGGAACCAAACTCTACCCCTGCCCAAACTCCCACAGTGACTTCAGAGACACCATTGAGAAAAAGTCTTTTCATGAAAAAGAAAGAATCTGACATTTGACAAATTTATATAGCATAACTATTTATAACAAGGGAGGAAAGCCCTCAGAGCAGGGTGGTGGTACCAGCTATGGCACAGTTGGAGCACCACATCCCCCTGAGCCAGCACAGGGAATGGCACAGGGTACCCCTGACTGCCTCCCCCCTGCACTGCTGCTGTTGCCCCCCAGTATCTGTTTGCAGAGGTGGCTCTTGCTTGAAGAGGAGCCTGGGGCTGGGCTTAGGGCAAAAGCCTCCTGTCTTGGGTTGCAATACAGGATGGAACCAAAAGTGTGTATTCTATCACCATCTGTTAAAACCAGCTGGGGCAGTGTTCTTCATCTTTTCCACAACCCATCCTCCTCCAGGAGAGCTCTTCTGTTAATGGGCCATGGAGTCCCAGTGCATGACTGATAAAATTCCATCATCCCATTGGGAGATGCTCCACCCAGGGGGAGGAGCCAAGCATTCCCTACCCAGATAAAAACTGAGATTTGGAACATCAGAGCAGCCTTTTCCCACTGCATTCCAGAGGAAAACCAGACCCTTCCACATCATCACTGGACCTTTGGAGGAAAACTGCACCTTCTCCAGGAGCACTGCTCCAACAGAACCACATCTGTCACTGCAGGAGGATGCAGCCACCATTGAATGGCACTGCTGCCAACACCCTGACTGACTGATGGGGTGTCAGCTTGGATTCTGACTCTGGCAGTGTTTTGGGTTTGTTCCCTGTAATACTGTATTTCTATTTTAATTTTTCCTAGTTAAGAACCATTATTCCTATTCCCGTATCTCTGCCTGAGAGCTCCTTAACTTCAAAATCATAATAATTTGGAGGGAGGGGGTTTACATTTTCTATTTCAAAGAAGGCTCCTGCCTGTCTGTGCAGACACCTGTCTTTCAAACGTGGACACCTCCCCACCCAATCAAAACAAAGTTTAAAAAATAGCAATAAAAAGGAGAGAAACCCCAGTGTGGGGACAGTAACACACCTCTGTGCGATGTGGCCATGCTGGATGGTGGCAGGACCCAGCCTATGGGCTGATGCTCCAGGATGCAGCACTGGGGTGGTGGGGGGAGCTGAGCTGGGCAGGCTCTAGGAGACGAGGCAGCTCCTTCTCCTCCTCTTGCCCCGGTGGCACGTGGGGCCACGGCCCCGGTGGGGAGCAGCAGCTGTCAGGGGGATGTTCTGGAGCACATCGTGCAGTGTGAACATGCTGAAGGAGATCTGCTCATAGGGAGACCTCATCCCGTTCTCATAGAGGCAGGCAAAGGCGATGGCTGTGCCACCAGCCACCGGTGTGTCCCTGTAGGGCAGCTCCAGGTAAGCCAGGTCTGAGTAAGCGCTCGGGCCCTCGTAGATGACCCAGGGCTCTGTCCAGCTCTCTGCATCCCTGGGGAAGGTGCTCAGGTGAACCCCCATGTTGACCCGTGACATGGAGCTGGTGGGGTGGGAATAGAGGATCCATGTTGGTGCTTGGAAGAAAGGAGTGGAGCTGGGGGTTGCTGCAGAGTGCCCCTGGACCAAGGTGACACTGTGGGCATCATCGTGATGCCCTGGGGTAGGACAATCCTCATCGGGCTCATTGGGCTCGTGGTGGTTGCCAGCAGGCAGCTCAGCACCTCCTGTCTGTCGGGTGGGCAGGTGCCCAAGCCCCCGGAGCTCCCCAGGGAGCAGCGGGCGAGCTGAGCCCTGGAGGGGCATCCTGGTGTCCCAGGAGGCGGTGGGGACATACACCAACGGTGCTGGGAAGCCAATGACACTGCCGTGACAGCCATGGGGGGGCTCCACCAGCCGCTGGACCAGCTGCCCCCCGTGGAAGACGGCCCCGTCATCCGTGCTGAGTGCCTGGACCCTGAAGCCCAAGGGGCTGCGGGCGTTGCAGTAGAGGACGTTGGATCCGTCCTCCTCATCCACTGAGACCAGCTGGCACTCGCCCGTCTGCAGGTTGGGGATGAACTCCCCGAAGCGCCAGGCGCGGCCATGGTCGTCGCTGTAGAAGGCAAAGGAGTGCGGGGTGGTCTTGCAGAGCTGCCCAAAGCACTCCTTGCAGTCGATGTGGTAACTGTAGGCGGGCACCAGCAGCCGGCCAGAACGCAGCTGGATCCCGTGCCCAGGGCCCAGCGCAAACGTCGCCCAGTCTGGGGAGCGGAGATGGGATGGGGTGAAGGTGGGATGGGGTAAAGAGTGACCACCGTGGTGTCCTGCCATCCCAATGTGGAAGGCTTCCTCTCAGTCAAGCCAAGCTAAGTAGTGGGGTGGGAGGGCAACAGAGCCCAGCGCTGCCTAGTTGTCCTCACACATACTCCTACCTGTGACATGGGGCCTCTCTACCTTCTCCCCACCCCCAGTAATGATATGGATATGGATACTCCCTCCATGCTTTCTCCCCTCTGCTTGAGGTCCTCTTCCACCTTTTTGGAAGCTTGTGGAATTCCTATGTCAAAGACACCCCCAGCAATGCCATCGGTGGCTCCAGGAGGCCAAAACCCAGGGCCACCCCCTTGCTGTCTGATCTACCCCTCTCCTCACCCCCTGCAGTTGGGTACCTTTGATGGTCGCGCCAATGACCTGCTGTGTCAGGTCTGTGGCTGTGCTCCAGCTCAGGCCCTGGTCAGCACTGGTGACACAGCAGAGGCGGGTGACATTTTGGCCAGTGACAATCTGGTAGGCTTCGGGTGTCCTGCCCAGCACCGTGATGAAGAAGAGGAAGAGGGTGCCTGTGAACTCATCGTAGAGTGGGCAGGGATTCATTGACCGATGGTGCTGCAGCGTTGCCGTCTCCAGCACACGCATGTCTTCCCACTGCCCGGGGAGGAGGAGGAGGAGGAGGAGGAGGAGGAGGAGGGAGGAGGAGGAGAGGACAGACAGGAGTAAGGACCATCCCAGAGCAGCTGTGGCTGCCCCATCCCTGAAGTGTTCCCAGCTGGGTTGGATACGACTTGGAGCAACCTGGGATAGCAGAAGGTGTCCCTGCCCACAGCAGGGCATAGAATGAGATCCCTTTGAGGTCCCTTCCAACCAAAACCAACCCATGACCCTGTAATTCACCCCACCCACGCCAGCCTCCCCTCCCCGCTTGGCTGTAGCACACCCAAGTGAAGAGGCCAGCCCCCAGTCTGTCCCCAGCCCCCAGCCTGTCCCCACGCTGGGGCACCCCTGTCCCACCTCCACGTAGCTGCCATAGATGGTGCCGCGGCGCAGCACCAGCAGGTTGGCGTGGGCATCGTCGGCGCTGAGCCGCTCCTCGGCGAACGCCAGCAGCTTAGCCACGCAGGGCAGGTAGAGCAGGGCGGGCACACGATACGTGACACCGTTGGATTCCTTCTCAAAGAGCACGGTCCGGGCCGGAAAGTGCCGGGACCCCATGGCAGCTGCAGCAGAAGGATGTGGTGGGCTGATGAAGGTGGGGGGACCGACTGCTGGGCATGGGAAGGGCACGGGGTTGTCCTTAGAAAGGTTTGGGGTTTAACTTGGGTCTGGGTAACCCCCCGGGAGCAGGGGCTGAGGGGCAGGGATGGGGTGGAGAGGGGCTGAGTGTGTGCTGGCAAGTCATCGCGGCTCAGGAGTGGGTCAGGACATAGGGTACCAGCGAGGAGGCTGACCTGGGGACCCCAAAATAAAATGAAATAAAATTAATTTGACCTTTAAGATGCTTATCTGGGAAATCAAGGCAAGGAGCAGGGTGAGACCTGCAGCTCTAAGCTCGCTTCCAGGAGGCATTGGGAGGGCAGAGCCCACAGATGAGACCCCCGGAGCAGCCCAGGCTCATGGTGACAGGGTCAGGGAGTGTTCTGTGCCTCTGGTGCCTCCAGTGCAACGGAGCCAGCTGGCCCCTTGTTCCCCCTCCTCTGCAGGGGGAACCTGAGGTGCACAGCACGGACAGTGGGGTCCCCAGCCGGGCTGTCCCTGTGGCAGCGGGTAAGAGCTGTTCCCAAATGCCTTTCTTCCAGGGACAGGTTAGCCGCTCCCAGCTAAAATGTCCCTGCATTTCCCTGCAGATTCTCACCAAAGGGGATGGGCATCCACTCCGGGCTCAGCTGGAGCATTCACACGCCACTCTCACCTGTGGTTTCATCAGGACTCAACACCCCCCGGAGAAAGTGAAGGCACTCACCGGTGCCGCTCAGCTGGAGTGTCCCCTCTGTCTCTCGGCCCCACCACGGAGTAACGCCGGCTTTCCGCAGAGCTGTCGCCTCACTGCTTGGCCGCCACCCCCTCCCCTGGCAGGGTCCCCCCTCCGATGGGTCACGGGGCTCCCACGGCGGTGCCCGGGAAGAATCCCTGAGTCAGCAGTGGCGCTGGTGCGGCGCCCGTGGCACAAAGGCGCCGTGATGGGCCCGGGTACAGCCGGGGGCCCCGCGGCTGCCGAGCCACCTTGCTCGGACCTCCGGGAGGGGAAGCAAGAGGATGGATCCATGGGGTGGGAATTGCATCTCCTGCCTCAGTTTCCCTGCTCCTACAGGCTGGGAGAGGCTAGACTTCCCTGTCCAGGGGCTCCAGCCCATATTCACCACAGTCCACCCTGCTGTGAGCTCCCCAGCCTGGGAGCTGTGGTCCAGAGGGTCACAGCCCTCCCAGGACACCCAGCACTCCATGGACTCCCAGCCCTCCCAGCCTTTCCAGGATCCTCAGCCTTCCCAGGACCCCAGCCCTTGCAGGACCCCCAGCATTTCCAGGATCTCCAGCCCTATCCGAACACCCAGCACCACAGAATCCACAAACTTCCCAGGAACACCAGCCCTCCCAGGACCCCCAGACTTCCCAGGACCTCTACCTGCACATATATCAGCTACTAAGAAATGATTTTTATACCTATATTCCATCTCTGTGATCAGTTTAGCTAAAACGGCTTGACAAAATTCACATGGCAAATCACAGATCAGAAGCTTCAAGGGGAAAACTGAGGCAGAGGCTGCAGAACTGCCTGGGAAAGGCCACTGGGATGGCCCAGGGTGACCACGTGTGGCTCCAGCAGCTCCGCCTGCTAAGCCTCCTAAGCTTTGGGTTAACTTTAGTGAGGGTTCCTGTAACGTAGACCATGAAAGGCCTGTTAATCTGGGTTGTTCCTGCTGGACACCTGGGCTGGTTAACCCCTGCCTCAGCTGCTAAACACAGCTGAGGAAAATCCTGGCTCTGCTTTTCACCCCTCTCCCCCTGAGAGCATGACCCCTGCTTCTCAGCTGGAACTGCTGCCCCACAGCTTCACCCCCAAGGCAACACTGCCAGCCAAGAGACCCCACATCCATCCTCCCCATCCTGCCATCCTGGGCCCTGCTGCTGTAGCAGTGCCAGCAAGGTTTGTGAGGATGGTAGCACCAAGCCCAATGGATTTGGTGTCACCTGTTCCCAACACATCTGTCAGTGCCAACTTACACTGACAAAACCCCAGTGTTTTAAAGCTGAGCCAGCATCTCCCCTTGCCCGTGCTGGTCAGGGCAGCAGCAGGAACCTGGATGCACCAGTGTGCCCAAAGCTGTACCTCATTTCATCCCCTCCTAATCTGTGCTGGAGAGTTTGGCCAACACAGCAAGGGGAGCCCCAAAAACACGTCTGCTGATAAAGGGCTTCAGGGATGCTGCGCCCAAAGGAACATCCATGCCCAGGGGCCCTTGCCTGAGAGCGAGGAGCAAAACCACAAAACCTCCTCCCAGGGGAGCACTGACCTCTCCCACATGAGACAGAGGCCCATTCACCTGGTGACACATGTGAGAGGCACAGCCTCTGGCACATGCCACTGGGCAAGGCAGCCAGCCTGCCTGGCTTTGGGCAGCACTCTTGGGACTCCCATGCCAAAGGCAGCTCCAGCAGTGTGTGGTGGTTAGTCCTCACTGAGTGTGGATGCTGCTGGATGGGACACCCACCATCTCTCCTGCTTCTTCGAGCACTGTGTCCCCCTGTCACACTCCCCACAGTTCCCTCTCCCTCCCCTAAACTCTCCAAAAATCAGGACTTGCTCCAGTGAACTGTAACCAGACCGGCGCAATGATGGATATCAAGTAAAATCAAATGAAGGCAAATGATCACGCTTGTGATTAATGATTAAGAGGCTGGAATGTCTTAGCCAGCTGCAGCCAGCCTGACTCCCTCCAGCTGGGAGCAGGCAGGTGATCCCAGGATCTGGCCAATACAAAGCCTTTGCCTCAAGGTCCCCAAAAAGAGACCAACCACCAACTTGGTGACCCTAAACAATGCCCCCACTGCCTCCCCCTCACGCACAAGAGTCCTGTGGGTCAGTTACAAGTCAGACAAGGGGTGATGCAAAGCGGTGGGAAGCCCCAGTGGGCTGCCACATGTTCTAGTTGGACACGGGGAGCTGGACACTCCTCTCCTGGAGGTTGGTCCACAGCAATGGCAGTCCCACATCTTTCCTCTTCTTGTGTGGGTGTTGGACAGCGTAAAGGTAGGATGTGTACTGGAGCTCTGGTAAGACCATTTTCTGGCAGCTTCTCAAAGTCCTGTTGTCCAAATCTTGTTTGAGGTTGTAACCCAGGATATTTGCAGCCCCTGACTGGAAAGGCAGGAGAGCTTTATTCCTGATATCATCCTTCCTCACTGCCTCCTGCTCTGAGAGACAAGTCTCCATGAGCTCCTTCTGTCTGCTCCGCAGGTGATTCACCTCCTTTTCCAGCACCTCAAGCCCTATGGTCTCCTCAATTCTTCTCCAGAAGCTTTGGTTGAAGTGCAGGTAGAGCTTCCAGTCCAGCGAGCACCACACTTTTATCTGCTCCTCACTTTCCGGAGTCAACGTCTGGACAGTGTCCTGGCTTCTGGAATTGAGCTTGAAGTAAATCACATCATCCAGATCCCAGCACAAAGCGTGCTTCAGGAGGATCATGGACTCATCAAAGTAGTCTGCTATCAAGATGAGGTGGAAGTTCTGCTCAATCTCCTCCAGGATGGCCTGGGTGTAATTTGTGTCATCCTCTGCATTGTTATCGTAGCCAAAGTCAAACCACATGATATTCCTGGCGTAGATGTTTTCCCTGTAATCTGCTGGGTGGTAATACTTTGTGGGTGATGCCAGGAACTCGTTCACATTCTTGGAGCTCCTGAAGGCAGGCACATAGTTCTTGTAGTAGATGTAGGAAGACTCCAGCAGAGGAATGGGGTTCCTCAGGATGGAGAAGTAGAAGGTGTTGGCTGCCATCACCCTCTTTACCTATTTGTGGGAGGAAGAAGAGGTTAGTCCTGTCCCAATCAAGCTTCTCCTCGGGTGTCATGGCTCTTTCTTACCTCCAAGGGGTTAAACCGCAGGTGGTTGCACATGATGTTGTAATTTTGGCCTATGGTTTCAAAACCCTCCACGAAGTGGGCCACAAAAGTCTTCGGGTATCCCAGGTGGAAGAGCTGGTCAGCAGGAAGGGCAACAGTGAGGTTGTACCTCTCTGCAAATCTGAACATGATGTTGAACACAGTGCTGCTGGCAGTCTTGTGGGTTTTGAGGAACATGATGTTTGTCTTGGCGTGGCATGGTGTGGGAAGGATCAGCAGCTCCTCGTGGCTCTTTGAGATTCTGCAGGAAGGTGACAAATGGGGCAAAGAGACTCTCTGGTGCTGCACCCCATCTCTGAGACCTGGCAAAGTCAAACCCAGGTGCTCCTCTGACACCACACCTGCAGCTGGTCCAAGGCTGCATCCAAATCAGCCCCAACCCTCCAGTGTAGATGTTTTTCCCCTCAAGTTTTTCCCCTCTCCAGATTCTCACTTAGCGAAGATTTCAGCTCAATCCCCTTTTCCCACACAGCTGATTTTGTCCCAAAGAGGCTATGCTTCAGCTAATTCAATTCCTCCCCCAAACATGGACCTAGGACCTAGTTTTGGGCCTTAGCCCAAGCCTCATGATAAATAAATCAGGTATCAAAGGTAATGCCCCAGCTGCTCCAGGCACACGAAACTGTGCAACCTTGCTTCTGCCTCACTTACCTGTAATTCTTATTCTTCAAATGGAAGTATCCCGAGAGAAAGGTAAATGCCACGCAGAGGCTGAAAATGATGAGATACCTGACATGCCTGGGAAAAAAGAAGAGTTTTGATGGATTTTTATCCAATACTCCTTCCCCTAACCACCACATTTTGCACCCTGCCCTCAGGAGCTCTAATGACTGTGAGCACTGTTTTATATCTCAGTTTTGGCAGCCACCTTTGGACCCCGAGATGTGTCAGCAGCTCTGGCATCAGCGGCAAGACAGTGAGAAATTGCACTTTCACTACAACTCTCCTAATTTTGGCCTTTGGCAAGACACAGTGTGCTTCAGGCAGAGCCTAAGCTCTTCCCACAGCCTCCTGCTCTGCTTGGCTGCCTTTTGTTTTGCTTTTCTTTCGGTTTTCTGGGGCTTTAGAGCTTATTCACTATTCAAACTCCTAGATTATTCACCAGAAAATGAGCCCTTTGTAGGGGTATAAAGACTTCCCCGGTGAGAAACCTGAGCGGCTCCTGTAATCACATCACTCTAGAAGATGGGATTGGAAAAAACCCACTAAACTGAGACTCTTTTGCAATACAAATGTGATTTTTCAAGACAGGAAATCAAATAACCCAACAGCAACTGTAATGGATTTATTACACCCCACTTTCAAATGGGGGGGGTGGATAATGATGAGGAAGGAGTCTTTTCCAGCACTAATTATACAACCACAATGTGTCAAGGTGCACATTGCAGGGGGTTGGAACAGGATGGTCTTTAATGTTTCTTCTAACTCAAACCATCCTATGGTACCATGATCATCATCACTACACTCCAGCTGGGACAGAAAAAGGATCTTTTGAAGGTTTGATGCCCTCCTAAAAGGAATTTTTCAACACCGACTTTGACCTGACTTCTCTCATCCTAGAAGCTTTTTTAGCTCTGTGTGAATCTCATGTTTGCAGACATGCCCAAAAGGCAGCAGATCAGGCTTCACACTGTTTTGAGAATATATAATCCAAATTTACAGCATGGTATGATCACATTTGTGGCTTCCACTCTCCAAAGGGAGCAAGCAAGCCTTCAAGTCTCCCTCCAAGAGCCCTTTCCAAAACCAGGGAAGACCCTCAGCCATAGCTGGTACCAACCTCTGACAGGAATTTGCAGCACAGCTTCTGCACGAAGAGTTTCAAGACAGACCTGCAGGCCCAAGATTCCATCTGGATTTCCTAATTTTTTGGCCCCAGGCCTCTCAGGGGGATGGAGTAGGACAATCCCCTGTCCTTGAGATGAGATGGGAGAAGAAAGGCAGAGGAGCCCAAGGACAGCGAGCAGGCTACATGCAGCCCCCACGCCAATCTTAGTCTTTCATTTAAACTGAAGCTGTCATACCTGTGATGGTTTTCCAAGATTTTTTCCTGTCTGCTTGGAGGTCCTTCCTAAGCTGATATCCTCCTGCTGCACCTTTTCTGTCGAGTTTAATGGGTGCAGTAACAGTCCATTTATTAATTTAGGTAGCATCCCCAAAATGGCAACTCTGAATGATGTTTTATAGGGCAAACAAATCACATACACATACAAATCATCCTGAAGGCAGATCCAGATCACAGTATGCTCTAGAAGAACTATCAATCCATTCTGCTGCAAGAAGACAAGCTCTGCAGACCTCTGCACCTTATCACCTGAAGGCATCCCACAATATTTTAATAGTTGTTAACTTAAATAAAGGATTGCACAGTGCCATTCTGCCTCCAAATATTCTGACACATTCAGGACACTGAGCTCATCTCCAGCCTAACTGAATGCTCCCAGTAGACTCATTTTGTCTGGATGTGCCCCAAACCAAACAACAGCTAGATTTTGTCCCTGGAGACACAGGGAGGGATGAAAGCTTGAATTATCTAGGCCCAAACTATGGTTATTTCCTGGAATGGTCAGTTTTAAGGAGCAAGAAGGACTGATCTGTGCAGGACATGGCCCATGCAGGTGCCAGTCCCCACACAGAAATGGCAGGCTTCTTGTCCCAAGGGTGACAAACAACGCATTGGCATGGCATGGTGCTTATTCCCGTGCCTGGGATGGATGGATGGATGAATGGATGGATGGATGGATGGATGGATGGATGGATGGATGGATGGATGGATAAATGGAAAGATATCTCCCTTCCAGCCCAGGAACAAGCAAGGAGTGCACCTCCTGCACCTCAGCCCAGTGAAGGCCAGCAAGGAAAGTGTCCAGAGAAAGAGCCAAGGGCATGGATCGAGGAGATCCCCAGGGAAGAGTGTGGGAAAACAGAGACCGTGGGGATGAGAGGAGGTACACAGGGTGCAGGCCAGTGTACTCATGGAGTCCTGTGCCTGACCACTTGTCCCCATGCCCCCTGGACTCAGCCACCCACAGCTGCACTTGCAGGGCTGTCACTGGCTGCAGTGTGACATCCCCACACACACTGTGGAAATAAGGTGGCTGAATAAACAAACCTCTCACAGAACAAACCGACGGCACCTTTTCCTCCCCTTACAACACCCCTATCACATCTTGTGCTTGGAAACAAATGAGCTCTTGAACTGTTTCAGGGTTTTTACTGACAGAAAGCATGTAGGATTGTCACCTGGAGCACACACACAGTTTTGAACACAGTGTGACTGCTCTCCAAGAAAACAGCACAGGGTCAGTGTGGGATTTGCTACCAGACCTTGCTTCCAGTACTCGTTCCAGAATAAGACATGACAACTGTTTAAAAGTCTGCTGAGAACGATTACATTTCAGGCTCTCTATGCTTCAAATGCATGTCATGGAAATTATGAGAATATCAAGAAGCATTTGGAAAATGCTCTCACACACTTGGTGTGGTATTTGGGGCTGTCCTTGACAATCCCCGTGGATCCCTCCCAGCTCAGAATATTCTTATTCTGTGCCTGCAAACCTGCACTGGGGTTTCACCCCCACTCGGCCCCCACCACCCTGCCATATCTCTGTGGGAGCCTTAAGCTGTGTTCCCTCAGTGTCACACACCCCCCTTTGTCACAACACTGCAAGTCTCTGACCTGCACAGCATCATGGAATTGTTTAGGCTACAAAAGACTTCTAAGATCTGGTGAAGCAAAGTTCAAAAGAGAAAGCCCCAACTCGAATGTTGCGCTGAAGTTACCTGAACGAGCCTGGAAGACCTTTGAGAAGCACTTGGGAGCTGATTGCTACGACACAATATTCTAAGAAGCCAAAAACCCCATGGAGCACTTGGCAGATCTGGTGCCAGAGGTTCCACTTGCCTTTCCAGCCTGTGCTGTGCTATCTCCCCTCTGGGGAAGAACACATGGAAAACTACCTCTCTTAGAGGGGCAGCAATAGATGCTTTGAGGCTTGGGACCCCCTTCTTGTTCCTTTGGCTTAAGCTGAAAATAACAGACATCTGCATCAAACTAACAAGGTTCTTTTCAATTAAAAGACCTGGAACATAGGTAAGAAATACTAACGGCAAAATGAATCCCTTCCCTGGAGCAAACTGTAACTAACTCTATAGGTTATTAACAACTTCCAGGGATTGCTTGAACCAGACCTTCCTGCAAAGCAAGTTTTAGTTCAGCACCCCAAGCACTCAGCTCTCTCTGCCCTTACCTTGGAGTGCACCCAGGGCTTTTCATGCTGCTGCGAACTGGGAAATATCTCCTTTGCAAGCCGACTCCAGTGCCTGTTTGTCTCCTCTGGCTCTCAGTGACCACGTCTCTATTTCTAGCATCCCTTCACTGCTATAAATGGCTGGGATAGGTGAGGACAAAGGGAGTGGCTAGGTGTTTCCTGGAGTGGGTGGGAGTTAATTAATAAGCCATGAAAAGCGCTGGTACGGCAGGACATCAACACAGGTATGTGTTGCTGCTTCGGGACACAGCGTTTGCAGCAGCTTTGCCGGGATGGAAAGGTTTAACCGGGATTCCTTAGAGAGGATCGATCCCTTTCCCCTTCTGGCCGCAGGAGGGAGGTGCCGGGGGCTCACAGTGGGATCCGGGCAGGGGGCTAGTGGAGGGCACTGGACCTTTGTCACCCCGCACATCATCACATCGCCAGAGGCCATGCTCAGTGCCTGCTGTCCCTTTTATCTGCTTCTTGCTCGGTGAGTAAGGACAGGAATTCCTCACCAGACACATTTGGCAAAGGCAAATCGGGGACAACAGCAAAACAGGAATGCTGTTCACCTACGGAAAATTCCTCTTAAAACATTTAGATTTCAAACTTTTTGGTAAAAATGCAATTATTGTAGCTGGAGGTTAAGAGCTTAACAGACTCGGCTGTATCCAGGTCTTGGGACGGAGAAATCTTGCCCCTAAAGGGGCATTATTTTATGCTTTATCTCTGGGGTTAATAACAACTGTTACAATTTGTATTATGCAGGAATTTTAGATTTCACTGAGGCTGCTGTACATCAGCACTTCACAAACTGGGTTTGATGGTTGCAGTTTGCCCTGGGAGACCAGAATCTGTCCTGCAGGTCTGGAGGTACGTGATACCGAGATGTAGCCACTGCTCTCCTCTTTAGGGCAACACAAAGTGTACCCACATCTCCCAGCATGGCTTAAGGGGGATTGAGTTTGGTCTTTTATAGCCATGCTGTGTTCCATGCACCTCCTGGTGGTCCCCTTTCTATCCCCACACACAGTGCCTGCCACCTTTCTAACCCTTGTATGCTGTTGGCCCAGCGCGCCCCATCAACAGCCAAATCCTCAGCACTCCAGGATCCTTCACCTACCTTGCTACATTTCCAGATCACCCAAATACACAGCATTTCTTTTTAAATCACAGCTTCCCCAGAGCAGCCCCAACTCCAATGCTTACCAAGATGCAGAGATTAGCAAGGTGTAGGGTTGCTTTGCTTGAGTTTCTTGGTAGAACCTGAGTCAATGTGCTCTTTTATGGAGAATTTCTAGAGTTACTCTTGGCATAGCACCAGCTGCTGCTGGCAGGGGGGGCACATTTCAGCGACCTCTTTCTCCTCTTACATTACACACGTCAGCTGTCCCATTTCTCACTCAGGAGCTGGTAGAGCCCAAGGATCACAAAAGCCCATTTTTTACACTTTTACAATTGATTCATTGCTCTCTCCTGGGGTGTTGTACATGAATTGCCAGCTTTGGTTACGCCAAAAAAAAAAACATGGTGCCAGGCACAAACACTTGTCTTCATGTGGAGGTGGGTTGCTCAGAGACAGGCAGGGAAGTGCAGCCAGGTGACACAGGATTAGTGAGCTAGGGTGGGATTCATCACTCCATCCTGCCTTTGCTTCCTGTTGGGGGTCAGGCCCTGGGGCAGGTCAGCCTCTTGCAGCAGGATGGGGAGAATCAGAAGGTGGAATGCAAAAACTTGTGGGTTGTGATTAGGGCAGTTTAATGTGTCAAGCAAAACCTGCACATGCAAGCAAATCAAAAGGAATTCATTGCCTGCTTCCTGCCGCAGGCAGGTGTTCTGCCATCCCAGGAAAGCTGGGCTCCATCACGCGTAACGGTGACTTGGAACACCCCTCTTGCTCCTTCCTCCCCAGCTTTTATAGCTGAGCATGGCCTCCTACGGTGTGGGAGACCTCTGTGGTCAGTCAGGGTCAGCTGTGCCCCGTCCCAGCCCCACTCTGGTGGGGCAGGGTGAGAAGCAGAAAAGACCTTGATGTTGTGCAAGCACCACTCAGCAACAACTACAACATTCCTGTGCTTCCATTGCTGATCCAAACACAGATCCAGACCAGCCACTCTGAAGAAAATTAACTCTATCCCAGCCATGAATTGTACAGAGGGAAGCAAAACCAGTAGAGAGAGCCAAGCCCTTACTATGCCAGAAGACCACTGGTTCTAAGTGTGGAGCATCCACAGCATGCTAGTATTTAAGTCTGTCTCAGAAAAATTAGAATTTTGGACAAGAAATTCCTGTCACAATGATTCTTTCTAGAATTACACATACCCACCCTGTCTCTCCCTCCTATAAACAACAGTGCACCACTATGTGAAAGCATCACTGAGAACACAGAAGTAAGGTCTAGGAAAGATATTAGAAAATAACCCTACACTAACTCCTCCCTTGTATTCCCTCAGGGAACTGCTCTATTGTTTAGTGAAACAGCAAAACTTACATGGAGCTTTAGGATCTTCACGTGTAAGGAAGATGGTTAAATGGAGCTGTGCCAGAACTTCCCCAGCCACAGCACAGGGTTGTGTGCCTCCCTCCCAAGCACCCTCTCCGTACACAGCTGAAAAAGAGAATTATGGAAAGTTCCGCTTCCCAAAAAGAGCCTTTCATGTGGAAAGTCTGCATTTTACACAGTGATGGTCAGTAGTTTAGGGGAAAAAAAAGAAAGAATGGTGTAGGGAAAGGGCAGAAAATATAAACAGTCTGATCTGGAAAGAACTACCTGCACCAGCCTATCCTGGCAGAAAGCAAATCCTGCATATTTCTTTTCCAATGACATCATGCACTTGCCATATTTTTTCATCACCCTACACGGAAGCAGCACAAGCTGACTGTGTTGCACAAGCTGTCTTCTCTTTTCACAGAGCCACAGAATTCCAGAACGGTTTTGGTTGGAAGAGACCTCCAAGACCATTGAGCTCAGCCTCTGACCAATCCCCACCTTGTAACCAGCCCAGAGCACTGAGTGCCTGTCCAGGTGATCCTTGGACACCTCCAGCTGTGAGGACTCTACCACCTCCCTGGGCAGTCCTTTCCAATGCCTGACCACCATTTCCATAACAAAATTCTTCCTCTTTGAAAATGATGGCATTGTTCAACTTTGCTTCACCCCAGAAGAGGACAATCAGCTCCTCTCTGACTTGTCCTGAGGGATGAAGGGAGAGGTGGGGAGTAGGCCATAGTTGAGAGAAAGGGTTGAACGGACAAGAGTGGAGAGCAGGACTAGACACTGGCAGGCCATGGGACATGTGGAGGTATTTCTGTCAAAAGCATCCATGTGGCCAAGCTGAGAGAGGTGTGATCTTAGAACTGCATTGAGAAGGGCATTGCAACACATTGCTGAGCACAAGCCAGCATCCTTAGTGCAATCTGACAGCGTACAGCCTTGTAGAGATTGTGTTCTGTCTTAAAACAGAAGAAAACACTCTTTAGGATGGTTTTTCTTTGAAGAACAAGGCTCTGGACGGAACATTTATTCCATTGCTCTGTGGAAGAGCCAACATCACCGAAAAGCAGGTAGTGGAGAAGATGGCTACTGCGTAAGACACCACCTTTCCTACTCTTAGGGCATCCAGTAAGGCTTCCCAAACCAGTACACCTGAGTAAAATCCATCAATCAACTGGCACTGTCTGAGCACAGCCTGAGCCAGCTTATTACCTGTCCCACAGCCCACCCAGGCAGTCCAGGAGAATCACAGAACCACAGGATGGTTTTGGGTTGGAAAAGGTCATTTTATTCCAACCTCCCTGCCTGCTTCCATTAGGCCAGGCTGTTCAAATCCCTATCTAGCCTGGAAAAGATTGTAGGAAAGAGTGTCAAAGGCTTTGCTGACATCCACTGCTCTGCCCATGTCGACAGGAAACATCCATTTGTTGTAAAAGGCTGTCAGGTTGGTGACACCATTTATCTTTGGCAAATCCCCTGGCTCTTTCTTATCACCACATGCTTTATTTGGATACAAGAGAGCCTGGGTTAACAGTGACATATATCAGTAAATATGGATATGACTAGCAAACACCAAGTAAGCCAGAAGATGAATGACTCACTGTCTTCTGTAGCAGAAGGGTAACAATGTGGTTTTGTACAACAAACCATGAATTATAAAACAGATTGTAGTATATAAAACCAAACCCCAAAACCAACAAAACTCTCTGTGTTAGAACAGAACAGTTCAGCTGGAAGGAACTTAGGACAATCATCTGGTCCAACTGCCTCACTAGTTCAGGGCTGTCCTAAAGTTACACCATTGCTCAAATACCTCTTAAACACTGACAGTCTGGGGCATCAACCACCTCTCCAGGAAGCCTGGTGCAGTATTTGATTATATGTTCTATAAAGAAACCCTTCCTAATGTCCATCCTGAACCTCCCCTGGCCCTGCTTTGAGATCAGCATTCCCATGAGATCAGCTCTTCCCTCTCCATGCCCCCTCCTCAGGGAGCTGCAGGGGGGGATAAGGTTGTCCCTCAGCCTCCTTCTCTCCAAACCAGACAAACCCAGAGCCCTCAGCCTCCTCCCAGCTCACACCTTCCAGCCCCAGCGTGGTTCTCCTCTTCTGGACACACTCCAGCACCTTCCCATCATCTCCAGTGCTGGAGTGCTCTGGGTGAGGCTGCCCCAGTGCTGAGCACGGCCAGATCTTCCCCTCTCCTGGCCCACTGGCCACGCTGTGTTGGGTGCCCCCAGGGTGCCATTTGCCCTCCTGGCAATGGTTCCTACTGAGCTGCTGCCAGCCAGTCCCCCCAGATCCTTCCAGCAGGGCTGCTCCCCATCCACTCCTCTCCCAGCTTACACTCGTGCTCAGCGTTGAGCCAGCCTTGGTGCAGAATCCAGCACTTGGATTTAGTGATTCTGTGCCACTGGCTCTGCCCAGTGGTGCATCTGTGCAGATCCCTCTGCCAGGCCTCTTCTCCCTCCAGAGACTCCACAGCACTCCCAGGGTAGAGTCACAGAGTGGTTTGGGTCGGAAGGGACTTTAAAGCCCATCTCATTCTACTTCTCTGCTATGGGCAGGGACACCTTCCGCTAGACCAGGTTGCTCCAAGCCCCATCCTTTTTGGATTATCATTCTGGGTTATCCCAAATATTATCCAGCCAGGTTGGGAGGGATAATTTTCTATTTCTCTGTAAGAGCAAATCATGATTTGCTGTGAAGAACAGAATGGAAGTCAAGGAAGCAGTAAATATTGGCATGCCTAGAGCCTGCCCCTGACAGGCAGGAGGGCTGGGATCCCCTCCTTCACCCTGGCTGCTGGTATTTGTCTTCCAGTTGATAAAATCCAGAAGCTGGGTCTCCAGCACCCTCTCTTCTCTGGCCAGTCCTTCCAGCACTGTGAACCTGTACATGGGAAACACTGATGCTTATTTGGGACAGCCTAGAGGTGGCATCACTAAAGAGGCCATAACCACATGCTGTTGTGGGCTTTGGGATAAGTGTATTAGATAAAACAAGTGACGAAGAGCAACACCTTCACTTGGAAGACTTGCATCCACAGGTTCTCCTGTCTCTGATGCTTTACTTGCCCAGCCCAAGTGAGAAAATGCCTCCTTTGGCTGCTGTCACTGATAAATCAGAGCAAACCCAAGGGGAGAGAGAGTTGGAATACTCATACACACACAGCATCTCCGTGTTTGGTTTCAGTGTTCAGACTAAGCAGGAAACCCAACAGAATGTTCTTCAGCAAGAGCAGGCACCCCTGAAAAGAGCAACCCATTCCTTTACTTGTTCCATCCCACTAACAAAATCAAACACAGAGCACTCCATCTGCTTGCTGATGCAGTGTGTTTATGGCTCAAGTGCAGGTATGGAGCTGGAGCTGCCCAGCTTTGCTGGGTCCTCAGCTCATGCTCCTCTCAGGAGCTGAGGGCAGCGTCTTGTAGGGGTTGAGGATCCCTTTGGGGTCCAGCATGGCTTTGAACTGCTGCATGAGCACCACTGCCTTGTGTGGTTTGCTGTACTGAATGAACTGCTTCTTCTTGAAGCCCAGCCCGTGCTCTGCACTGATGCTCCCACTGCACCTTGCAGTCCACTCATACACAAAGGGCTCGATGGCATCCAGCAGGGAATGGCTATAGGACTCCGCCGTGATGTTCAAGTGCAAGTTCCCATCTCCTGGAAGAAAACATTGCACAGATGGGTCTGGGAGAAAAACCTGGTGGCCCTGCAATGGATACTCATTCCTGGCTCCTCCACGTTCTCAAACAACAGGGCCTTTGTTAGTCTGCAAACTGTGCAAAAAGGACAAGCTCACTGTCCCACAAACATCAACCTCTCCGTGCACAAATAATTCAAATAGGATCTTTGCTTTTCCATGTTCCCAGTGCAATATTTGAGGAAGGGTTCTGAGTTAAGCTACTTTTAAACTCCGACTTTTGTGATTTTAAAATTCCCACTGTGTTGCATTAATGATTGTGCCACCACCGTGATACAATGACAAAGACTTCCCCACTGGCATTTCATAATGACCGGTAGATTCTAACATGGCCCTTCATCACTTTTCTCTCCCTATTATGTTTGTGCAATGCTCCAAATGTGCTTTGGCACCGTGTCAACAGAAACAAAGAAAGCAGAACAATTTCTCCTTTTGCCACTGTGTGTGACATTATTTGATTAGGCACAAAGTTGCTGGGTACTCCAAAAGACAAAACACACAAAGAAAAATACAATTTACTCATCCTCCTTGGTTGGGAACCTCTTCCTGCATCCTAGTAAACCCTCACAGCACACAGTTTAGTCCTCAAACAGCTACCAACAGGGAGCCTTTGTTATGCAACATGTGTTTCAAATGATCCCACAGAACAACTCTGCTAAATGACCAATTTACCTGCTTGTAAAATCAGATTGGTTTCCCAGCATGCTGACAAATATATCAGCCTTTCTGTGCATTTATCATTATCACACTCTGCTGGAGAGTTAATGGGTCACAAAAAACTGATTTCCAGTAGGATTAATCACTTTGGACAAGAAAGTGGTTATCTGCCAAATGTGTCTAAGTACTTCAACCGAACTGATGGTCCAATTGAACAAATTACATATTTAAATAGAAAGTACACAGCAAGAAGATACAGATGACCAGTTCCGTGGCTCATGAACTGCCATCAGTATATGGAGAACAGTCTGAAAGCAGTGGAACTCAAACACAAAGATCCTGATACACCCTCCTCTTCCACAGCCCTCAATTTAAGCCTCTCACCAGCAGCACAGAAGGGCCATCACCTCCTTTCCCAGCACCCCCACTTACCCAAGTGGCCATAGCCCACCACATTTTTGGCACTGTGGCCCAGGCGAGCCCTCATATCAGTGACGAGGTCATAGAGCTTTGCCACAGGCAGGGAGATGTCATACTTGTACACGTAACCATCGTGAGTGAGGGCCTCGGTGATTCTCTCCCGCAGGCTCCACAGTACCTGAGGAAACAATGATCACACAAACCCAAATAAACCAAGTAGCTCTTGGGTTCCATGCACACACCAAACATGAGTCTGAACACTTCCCTATATAAAATACAAATCCATGTCAAAAAGATTTGTGGAAGAGGAAGCATTGACTTGCCTTTATTTTCTTATCATCCGTTGCCACAGTTCCATCAGTGACCAAACCAGAAGCCATGGCCTGTTCTAGGAAGCTGTTCAATTTTTCTTCATCGTGAGTTGAGTTGGAGCCCGAAGTTTCAATTAAAACATAAAAAGGGCTGCCTGAGAATGAGGGAGAACAAACTAAGTAGATACCCTGGGGTAAAACAGAGGAATTCAGGGCAGGTTTTGGAGCTTTTCCCACATGTTGTGTGCCCAGACTCTCGTGCCAGAGAGGGCAGTCTTATCTGTAGGGCAGTTCACTGACACGCTAGATCTTTTGTTAAGCAATCACTTTTCAGAAAGCTAGCAGTTTTGTGACAAATACAAGTAAAAAGTCCCATCTTTAAAGATAAAAGGTGTTTGGAATGGATACACTAGATACAAAAATTACGAGGGATCACACAATCACCACACAATCACCAACCTTTTAAAATCACTGAGTCAACTTTTTAAAATGAGTCAGTTCTTAGAAGTGTTTAAAAGTAGTCTAAAAATCCCCAAGCAGTACAGTGCCCCTTTCTACAGGGTGAATATCACTGGTACCTGCCACTGGGCTGGACAGCTTGAGATGTCTCTCAACCAATTCCATGCACTTCTCATCCATGAACTCGTAGGCAGACAGGATCTCGCCCAGCATGGCTCTGCAGGTTGTGAATGTTTCCAGAACCTTGGCAAAACTCCGACACCCTTCAGACAGAACAGAGAGGAATCAGGAGCAAAAAACAGACACCACCCCAAAGCCTTTGGAGATTTCTGAGAAGTAAAAAACTCTCAGTGAAGGCTCCCCACTAACAACTCTGGACCCAGAGGGTCTGTTGAGGGACCCAGATGCAGTTTTTAAGCAGCTGTGCCTGGCCACACACTCTGCTGAGCCAGAGCCTGACCTGCAGATGTGATTCCTCAGCCTTGCCTCATTACCTTGTCACTCACCTGACTCCTGCATAGTGGCTGCCTCTGCCTACTGTCACAGTCTTGCCCTGCTCATCTCTTGAGCCTGTCAGACCAGGCCCTCCCTCACCAGTGAGGGGACTGTCCTGCCTGCCTCCTCACCCTGCTAAGCGCCTGGCTCCACTTTCCTTACAGAACAACCTGCCCCTGCAGGTATTTCAACAGATATTAAATATCTGCCCAGGTATTTTAGCACAGAGCCCTACACTGCTTCCCAGAAATCAGCTGATGCTGCTCAGCAGGCTGAGCAGTGCTTTCTCCTGTCTATCCCTATTCCCAGCCTCTGAATTCAGGTATGAAATCATAAATATCAGCTTCTACCTAAGAATGCCACATTGACAGCCTTAGGCTTCTGAGGACAGAGTAGGGAGACAGCAGTGATAACTCCCAAGGTCCCCTCGGATCCGATGAAGAGCTGCTTCAGGTCATAGCCCGTGTTATCTTTGCGCAGAGAGGTCAGACAGTCCAGAGCTGAGCCATCAGCCAGCACCTGTGGGAACACAGCAGCCCAGTCACAGCACCTGGGTGGCAATCTGCTGGCATGAACCTGCCCACGACCAAGCTGATGGGAAGTGTCACTCACCTTGAGCATGGGGACACAGTTGCAGCCCATTCCCACACTGCTCCTTCCATTCCCAGCTCTTCCCCTCCTCCATATCCTACCCAAGTAGGATAGAGTAGATATTTCCCTCCTACTTCTCTCCTTCCATCAGGACAAGTAATAACAGAAGATCCAGTTTGCTCTGTTTTTCTAACCAATGGTGGAGAACACCAGCTATTCTCTGCAGCCCTAGCTCCCACTACCCAGCAGAAACAAGGAAAGCTACTTGAAACAGTAAACAGTTAAGCAGAATGAAGTAAACCCTCTGCCACTTGAGCCTTAAAATAAGGCTGAGTATCTCCAAGACAGATTATTAAAGCCTATTTTGACATTAGTATCAAACTGACCTGAGACAATTGCTGTCCTTTCTAAGCCTACACAGTAAAAACAAGCCATGCTTTTGTTCCCTGCCCAAATTTTGTCCCCAGCCATGAAAACTTGTAGAACTCCTAACCCAGCCTTTACATTTCAAAGCACTAGCCTGTAGGACAGGAGCAGCTGAGGAATAGCAGAGACTCAGAGATAGCCATTAGCCAAATGAACCCAAAGCAGACAGCTCTGTTATGGGGTGGGCTTTATACCTTAAGATGATATTTAAAGTACAGTCCAACACAAACCAGTTTGTGATGATTTATTAAAATCCGAGTGAGCACCCACTAGAAGAGAGTGATGCAAGATGGATTTATCAGTGTTCCAGAGATGCACTGCTCAGAGGAATCAACTCCATGCAGATAATCTGGGATCCCCCAACCTCTCCCTACCTTCTTTTCACTTGTCTGGATTAGAAACCACCTAACACCACATCTCTCATCAAGCACTGGTAGCCAGGAAGCTGGAAACTGCAGCAGCAATAACATGCTACATACACACATGAAGACATGTGCTGACCCTTCTGAAAATAGCCCGAAAAGGAAAAGACAAGAGTGGAAGCCTGGAGAGGAACTTGGCTGTGTGCTGCACCGTTAAAAGAGCAGGAAGCAGTAAGCAGCAGAGGATTAAACAGAGAAGGGAACTGCCAGGTACTCGCCTTACCACTTCCAGGCCCAGCACCGTCCCTCGCAGAGAGCCGTATCTCAAGAGCCGCAAGCCCCCGGCATTGGTGGCCACGTTCCCCCCGATGTGACAGCTGCCTTTGGCTCCCAGGTCCAGTGGCATGATAAACCCCTGCTCCTCCAAGTACTCATTGAGCCTCTCCAACACACAGCCTGCTTGGCACACAAGGATTCCTACAACACAAACACCCTGCTACAAGCTGGTGGCTGAGAAGGTGCCTCCTCAAGAAGCAGGAGCAGTATGAGCAGATGCAGCCGCCTGTTCCTTCAAAAATTCCTGGCGTTCAGTTTAAAGGTCTGTGCATGCTCCAGGGAACTGCCCCCTCCTCAAGCCCCAAGGAGCTTTGCTATTGCCTCAGTACCTTGTCACCCACAACTCTGGTCTGGTAAAACATAATCCCAGTAAGTGTGTCTCTGCCTGTTGTTCTCCCTCTCTGAACAGAGATATTCACATCAGTTGGACCCCCCAAACCCTCAAATCCAAACAAACCTCCTTATGATGCTGCTGGGCTGAACCCTGCTGATCCTGCTGCTATCTGTTCCCAGGAAAATGCCTGTTTTGTTGTCTGGGGCTCATTTCTGTGCTTCACATCCCTGGAATATTTACCAGACACCTTGTCAAAGCTGATGATCTGGTTCATGAGAGCAGTGGAGAGAATGATCTCATCAAAGACAGGAACGCTGCCCCCAACAAGGCCCGTGTTCCCCCCCTGAGGGTTCACTGCCAGGTTCCTCTCATGGCAGTACCTGGAAGGAAAAAGGTTTCTGAATTTTTATGCATTTAAAAGCCATAATCAGTGCGTCAAAGAAGTTTCACTTCTACATGAATGTCAACTGTTGTGAGAGTGCTCCTTAAAATTAAGCAGCATTTCAATGAAAGATTAAATTGATTGAAGGAGACAGTTTCAAAGACAAAATGAGAAAGTGCAACTCCTGTCTGAACTCAGCCCAGTGCTGAGCAAAAAACCAACACTTGAGGATAGCCCTGTGTGTATCTACCTGGCACACAACATCTGCCTGGAAAGCATTACTTATGTTTCTACAGAAGCTGTTTCTGCAGCAGGCCGGGTTAACAGCTTGGGCTCCTCAGTGGGCTCTGACAGCCAGCCTCTGGCAGTGGTTTCAGACATGACTGCCCTCCTTCTCCCAAGAAATTATTGCCCTGTAGGCAACAAAATGTGCACCTAAAATGGGAACCTGTGCCTCAGTTGCTCCACCTGCCACATCCCTGCCAAGCACCACCCACCACATCCTCTCTGAGCTGACAGCAGCTCCAGCACAAGGGATGGATGGCACAGAGCCCCACAGCACCAGGGCTCCTTCAGAAGCCCTGCCTGCCTTTCCTGTGCTCTGCATCCCTGTTTTAACAGAGCCAGGAGCACATTCCTGCAGCTCCTCAGCCAAACAGCAATCTGGCACAGTACTGCCCAGCCAGAGCTGTGCTCACACCCATGTGGATAAAACAGATCCTCAAACTGCCCAGTTCTGCCCTAACCTTCTTTACCTTTTCAAACAGACCCTCCTGAATCTTACACAAAACATCTCTTTTCTGAGCACCTGTGCAATACTTAATTTTAGCCATTTATCAGAACAAAAAAGTCATGAAGAAAACTGCCTCAGCAAATCCAGTGCTTAAGGAATTGGTGTCTGAACATCTACGAGTTGCTGGATCATCCCTGACTCAACCCAAGTCTCCTTAGCACCAAGCCCAGCAGAAAAGGTGAGCATTACCTGAGAATCTGAGACACCTCTGCTGTTGTCTGTGGCTTCAACACCAGCTGGCTGCAGCCTGCAATGAAAGCAAGGGACTCTCAAGGCAAGCTGTGGCTCTGCAGAGGTCAGAAAGAAACAGGTGGGAAAGCATGAGGTGGGAAATAACAATGCTCCCTCCACTGTTAGGCATCTAAATCACTTTGACAACAAACATTTCAACAGCAGCCTTTCCCTTTAAGCCCTGCAAAAACTTTGCATGTATAGGTAGACTTAGCTGGCACTGGGGGCAATGGGAAATGGTTTAAATTCTCATTAAATCTTTGACAGAAGCAACAGAGAATGAACAACACTTGATTTAGAATCAACAACGCTTGATTTAGAATCACAGCATGATTTGGGTTGGGAGGGACCTAAAAGTTCATCTCATTCCATGGGCAGGGACACCTCCCACTATCCCAGGGTGCTCCAAGCCCTGTCCAGCCTGGCCTGGAACACTTCCAGGGATGGGGCAGCCACAGCTTCTGTGACCAACCTGTGCCAGGACCTCACCTCCCTCACAGGGAAGAATTTCTTCTCAATATCCCATCTAACCCTGCCCTCTGGCAGTGGGAAGCCATTCCCCTTGTCCTGCAACTCCAGGCGCATATAAAAAGCCTCTCTCTCTCTTTTTTATAAGCTCCTTTAAGGTGCTGGAAGACTGCAATAAAATGTCCCAAAAGCTTTCATATTCTTTTCTGGGGTTCAATCAAAACTATTAGCTGAATCAGTTTGTCTCAGGAAAAAATAAAGTTAGAGGGTTTAGATTTTATTTTTTTACGAAAGCCTATAAGCTTACCAGGTATCAGGTAATTCTTAAAGGAATAATTTTTATGAGAAAAACTCATTTTGGATGGGCAGGCATTCATCTGGTATCTGGAGACTAGAGAGAATGGCTGGAGCTGTGTCAGGAAAGGGTTAGGTTGGATACCACGATTCTTCCTCCAGAGGGCAGTCGGGCACCAACAGGATCCCCAAGGAATAGGCACAGCCCCGAGGCTGCAGAGCCCCAGGGGCATTTGGATAACGCTGTCAGGCACAGGGCGGGATTGCTGGGGTGTCTGTGCAGGGCCAGGAGCTGGACTCGATAATCCTCAACTCTGTGGTCTGCACAGATGCGATCCACCATAAATACGGGATTTCATTTGGCAAACTCATTAACAGAGGCAGGAAGGAGGTTTCACCAAGCAGCTCGCTTACCTCGCACCGACTTCAGCCAGTCCACATTAAATGGCTTCACCTCCTCCTGGCCGGTGAGCACCCTGCCGGGCATGAGGCGCTCGAAGAAAGCCACATCTCCATCCGCCAGCCGGCCGAAGGGCAGCCTCTTCACCGCGTACCGCTCGCAGGTCGGCACCACCTCCCGGGAACCAGCACAGCCCCTAGCCCGCGGCATTCCGGGGAGCTCCCGGCTCCCGCGGCAGCCCCTCAGCCAGGCGGTCCCGCGGCGCCACACGAGTGTGGAAGCCATGGAAAAACGCGCGGCCTTCCCGCTGCCGTGAGGGGGACTCTTCCGCTGCTCCCACCGTGCTCTCCCGGGACACCGCAGAGCCACGCACCCTTCGCAGTGTTTTACCGCGGAGCGGGCGGGGAAATTCGGGATTAGCCCGGTAAACGGGAGATAAACCCGCTCCGTGGCCTGGAAGCGTCGGGGACGCGCAGCGCGCCTCACGCCAAGCCGCCAGGGGGCGCTGTCGCCCGCATGCGCTGAGCGCGTACGCGCTCAGCGCAGGCGGGCGACAGCGCCCCCTGGCGGCCGGCGGTTGCAACAGCACACCCTCACACACATTCCCAAAAATACTTTATTTATAATATAATCCAACATCTCCAAGATCCAAAAATACAGATATACATTTCTTATTTTTTTTTTTTAAACTTTACATTCCTTAGTTTTTTTTCTCGTTTTGGGAATTGGCTGAAAGTTGGTTTCGGACCTTCAGTTTGGATGAGCTGCAGTAAAAATAAAGCTGGGCCCCCTGGTGGGGTTTTTTTTGGGTAATGTTTAGTGGGGTATTCCATAAGGGATCACCCTTCTCCAGGAAATATTTAACACTGTACATTCAAAAGTCAGAAGATTTAAATCTTTTAGTAAGCAAAAATGAAGGCTGCTGGTATTCCTATCTACAAGGAGTTGTAAAAAATCTCTACAACCAGGTATAAGAGGGCAGGAGATGTTCCTGAGCCCATCCAAACCCTGAACTGGCATGTTCCCAGTAGGAGAGTTTATTGCTGGTATCAGATCTCAGATGCTTGACACATCACAGAGGTTGTAAAGAAGAGGAGAACGTTGTACCTCACATTATTCATCATTCCTAGCAAATTATTATTCTTTTTGAGGGCTCTACCTTCCAGAGCTTGTTTTCCTTTTTGCTTTGCTGGTTCAAGTGGAAAAATGCTCTTTGGAGCCCCAAAAGTACTTCTAAAAATCTAGTTTTTTATCCTACCTGGCCAGAATTTTGGGGCTGAGCGAAGCCAGCTCCACACTGGCTCACCCAGAGCTACTCTCTTCCCTCATGGCATGTTTCCAGCAAGATCTCCAGAGTGGAATTTTGAGATTGTTTCAAATCAAATGGCAATACCAGTACTAACAAAGCCTTAGGAAAAGCAGGAAAAAAAAGCTGTGTACAACACCATTGGGTGAAAGAGGAAAACAAAACCTGGAGCAGCATCAACACAGGACACAGCAATGCTCCAACTCAGTCCAGAGCAGTGGGGAAGGAGCAGCTCTCACCCTCTGGGGACTGGATTACAGGCTGGCTCATGAGGTATCACTAATTTTCTCTCATGAAGAGGCAGGAAGAAGAGGGCTCACTGCACTCCAGCTTTGTGTGACTGTGCTATTCTTCCTCCTTACACCCAGCACTCTGGCTTTAATTTCCCTGCCTGCTTTTCATGTGCTATTCTGTGGCAGCAATGACAAATGTGCATCACAAATGTGCATTTTCATGCACAGAACTATAGGAACTTCCTCTCTCTAATGCAATGTAGTAAAGACATCTGCAACATCACACTGGAAATGACAGGACCCTGAAGACAGAGATTTTTTCCTAAAATCCATTCTTTTTTCCTGCCATAAATCAGTGTTCACAGAAAAGCTGCCTCACAACTGAGAGGTTTTTTCTACGTCAGCAGCAGGCACAAAGCCCCACAGAGGGAAGGAGAGGTGGCAGGAGCTGTGTTTTACTTTCCTTCATTGCAAAACATGAGTAAGAGACTCAGTGTAACAGGAAAAGCCTTGTTTTGAAAACATGTGCCAGAATCTGAGTAAACGTGTTTTTAATCTCTTGTGCTGTTTATTCAGCAGGAGAAAAGTTTATCTGGGAGTTTCTTTATGTCTCTCCAGCAGTCTGTACCAAGAGCTCCTGCACACTGGTAGGGAAAGCAGCACACAGCCCTGCACACAGCTGCCACCAACACCCACTAGTGACCACAGACAGCAAAGTTCATGAGTTTGGGGCTTTTTTTTTTCCTCCTTCCACCAGCAGGAAGGAAAGCTGCAACACCTTTCCCCACTACATCTTCCACTGAAGGCAGGTAAGCCTCATGATGCAGGAGACCAACATGAAGACAAGACTTTGCTCTTCCCTCAACTTCTGCATCCACTGTATCTCAGAGGAAGGAAAAAACAGACCTTTGCTTTCCAACTCCTGATTTCCTCTCCCCCTTCTGCTGCAGCCACTGACACTGTGCTAATGCAAGGATTCACATTCATCATCTGAAAGGCAGCTAGACAAGTCAAGAACATGCAAATGTGGCCCATTAAAAAAAGACAAGAAGTTTGTTACAACATTCCTGAATGGCCTTCCTCAACAGCAGAGCCACAAACATGGGAACAAACAGTGTCCTCATGGAGCCTTTTCCTAAAACCTGATTTCCTGATTTACCCATGTGCCACACAGGCAATCACAGCTAACAATTCAGGCCTTCATCTTATTTTGTGAATATATCTGACCTTGTCTCTCTCCAAGAATACTGTAGGTTTCATCTTCACAGTGATGTACTTAAAGAATCTTCAGGGAAATGGAAACAGCCAGAAAAGGCAACACCCTCCCTCAGTATTATTGTGCAAGACTAACATAAATAAAATCTCCGTGGCAAAGGGATTTGGGACTCCCTCCCAAAGTCACTGTCTTAGGAAAGAACAGGAATTTCAACTGGCCACAGGATAATTAAATACCATACTGGAAAGAGATTGAGGATAGATTAACAAAAAATAATCAAAGGTAATATTGCAACATGAATGAAGGAATATATTAAATTCTTCTTGCCTCGGCGGTGTATCCCCCTCTACTCCTTTACTTCTTTTTCTTTCTTTCCTGAACACAACGAGGACAAAACCTGTAGGAAAACAGAGGCAGTAATTAGGTCCTGAAATTAACAGAACAGAGCCTGAGAACTCTTTTTAATATCTGTGCACAATTAAGCCTGTTTCTGACAGGCAATTTGGTCATTTGATTAAAACAGTCCATTAGATAAAAATAACAAGCCCCAAACCTTTCCAAGACAAGCACATAGTAAAACCCAGAGAAGTCTCCAAAATTTGCCTCCAGATGGGAAATGAAGAGGTACCTGTTTCTGTTCTAAGCACAGCCACAACTAATGACAATAGAGCAAACCTCAGATGTAACATGTCCAATGTTTACACAAGCCTCAGGTCAAAACTTGCTCTGTTTATCAGGCTGTTTTGCTCCCACCAGTATCTAAGATTTCTGTGGAAATGGATTTTAACAAGAAGGTTCGTCTTGTATCTTCTACCCTCAAACATAATCCCCAATCACAGAGGATGCAAATCTCTGATGAGAAGAGCAAAGCTCCTCTGTCAGGGTCACAACAGGGTTTTAATTCTTGTTGAGGCAAACTGATAAAAATCCCAAAGCTGAATGTTGTCACACTCACCATTTCCCTTTTGGTTTGGTGGTCAGGTCCACACATGCAAAGTGGAACCACTCAATGGGGCACTGCAAAAGAGAAAGGAAAAACCCACAGAGGAGATTCTTAGTGGTTCACAAACCTTCCCAAATTCACAAATTCATTTGGTATGAGCCAACCGAGCAAGGACCCTCTCCTCGGATTGTACAGGGTTGGGAGGCAACAAACATCTGAAAATCAATCATCTCTCAAGTGCTTACATCTGGGTTGTCACAGCCAATCATCTCTCCATAGGACACCTGGTGACACAGGCAGTACGTGGGCTCGTTGGGATCCACTGGCATGTCCAGGACATCCGAGGGATGCACTGACAGGATGGTATCAGCAAACTCAGACCTGTGGGCAAGGACAGAGTCAGGACAACACACTCCTCAACTGCAGACAACACTGTGTTACAAGGGCATGGCTTCCCACTGCCAGAGGCAGGGTTAGATGGGATAATGGGAAGAAATTCTTCCCTGTGAGGGTAGGGAGGTCCTGGCACAGGTTGCCTGGAGAAACTGTGGCTGCCCCATCCCTGAAGTGTTCAAGCCCAGACTTGGAACAACCCAGGCTAGTGAAATGTGTCCCTGCCCATTGCAGGGACTGGAATGGGATGGTCTTTAAGGTCTCTCCACACCCAAACCATTCTGGGATTCGACGTTTCCAAGATCTAAATCCTATTGTTTTACAGTATCTTACCTAAACCACACTGACCCTGTTTTAGAGTTTGTATTACATTACCACAATCCAGTAATTAAAAACATAAAGTAGGTTGGATCAAACACAGTATGACTAGAAAGAATTAAGAGAGGGATTTGTAGAGGTCATGAGTAAAGTAACAAAATTATCATACAGATCACCTCTGGTTGTGGGTAGAATAACCCGTTTGGGGTTTTCCCCCAACCTATTTCAATATACATTTTTTCTCATTGTCAGGCGCGAGTGAAAACTCTTACCCTGACAGGGATGTGTTGACATGCCAGTAGCAGTCCATAGAAACTATTTTTAGTTTCCTGCCCTTCCATTTAGACAACTCAAAATATCAGAATAAACTGAGCCCCTTTAATATAAATCCCATCTCAGAGAGGGGACATGCTTTCCTCCTTGGCTCTCAAAACCACATCAGATTTTTCAAGGCTACTTAGGACACAGTCCTTTGAAAACAACCCCCCAAAATTCTCCAAGATTTCTAGAACAGCAGCACAACATCAGTTTCTGTCCTGACAGACGAGTCAGTTTCTTTCACCATCAAGACCACAAGCAACTGCTAAAAATAGCCCTGCGATAAAAATCAAGGCTATTTTCTCCCAGCCTGCCAAGTAGCAACAGGGAGCTTGATCTTGTCCTTCCAGTCAGTGTTCCAAGCATGCTGAGCTTCCACATGCCAGCCAAGGAGTTAATTAACAATGCTGGCCTGTCCTAAGCAGGACATTAATGAAATGGAGTAAGACCAGAACACTCTTAACACTGCTTGCCATCCGGACATGAGTCATAAATAGGGTAATATGAGCTTGTGAAAAATTCATGAAGTGTCAAGCCCAAAGCCCTGGAGCTGTGCCTGGCTGTGCCTTACCCTCCTCCTTTGAGCTTCTTTTTCTTTGGTGTATCTTCTTCAGAAGTTCTCCTGCCTCGACCACGAGAGCTTCTTTTGTCTTTCTGACTTCGTCCCTCTAGAAAGGCAAAACAACCCCATCATTTCAGCCTGAGTGGCAGAAACATCCCCAGCTGTTGTTCTTTTAATGCAGTTACTGCCTTGAAATCCCTTTTTCTTATGTAATTGAGTAATCCTTATTATATATGTAATTGAATATGCTGACTGAGATGCATTTTTAAGCCACAAATACACCAAACTGGTAACAACTGAACACGAAACTCTTGTGTTTGCAGTTTTTGCAATAAAACACTGCACAGGTCATAAACAGTACCACACTTGATTAGACATGCAATCTCAGTATATTTTTACACACAGTTAACAGATTACTCAATAACTAAGCTAACATTTCCACCTCCTTGCTCCTACCCCTTATTTTATTGTTCAAAGGAATAACACTGTGCTGTGCTGCTGTATCCACATTCAAATGTCACTGTAATCACACAATATTTCAGTATACACCACAGAAACTGGTATCTTCTTTTAATTCCTAATTTTTCCTCAAAACTAAGACTGTTACACAAGTGCAGTTTTGGCACAGCACCCTCCTTAGAATCAGTAACAACCTCAGGATGATCTGTGAAACAATGACAGTTTGATCCCAGCACCACATTTCTCTCCATCTCTTGCCCACTGTAAATATTTTGAAGAGCATTAAAAACAAGCAGAGAGCAGCACACTTCTTTCCTTCCTCCAGAGATATTTTACATCTCAGCCTTCCTGGTTTGATACTCTTAAGTGCTGGAAAAGGCTCTCAGTTGTTTAAAATGCACCCACTTTTCAGGCTTCGGGATCCAGGGGTTTCAAAGTCGCTGCCTTCCAGTTTATCTTTGAGATCAGCTTCAAACCGCGCCAAGTCTGCATCCAGCCGGCGGATGTGCTTATCCACCTGCACCAAGAGGAAACCACAAACTGAATTACAAAGAAACACACACAAAAAAAAAAAGCCCCAAACGAAAACAGGAAGGGCTAAAACTTGGCTGTTATCGGCACAAACAGAGTGTGGTACTGCAGAGCAAGGCACAGAAGGGGTACAGACTGGGGAAAGGGAAATGGCACACACACACAAAGGGAATGAGGGAGGCAAAAGCACAAGGACCCAATTCCTCAACAATCAAGCAGAAGGGAAGGAAAAGGGAGGCAACATAAAGGGGAGTCAAAGCAACTCAGACTAATGATTTTCAGAACAAAATAAGATGAGAGATACTAAATATAACTGGTTCGTCCGTGCAATTTTCAAAATTCAAAGATAGTCCTCCAAATGTGTGGAGTAGAGCAGGTAGGGGCATTCCCCTGGTACTCCACTGTCATGTGAATCAAAAAATAAACAACAAATACATAACAATAAATGAACAATAAATACAGACAGAGGCTGACTATCCTCAATATCAAGTCAACACATATTAATTAAGTACCTTCTACTATCCTGGCTGCAATAAAATGACTTTCAAACAGGAATTTTAAGCCACCACCCCAAATTGTGCTGCTGCAATACTTTGACATTAAATGACTTCACTAGTTATCTAGGACATTGATATTCCTGGCACATAATTTCCTTTTTTTGTAGTATTTGATGGCAATCAAACATCTAGTGCAGCTGTAGCAAAACCCAAATCATCTCGGCAAGCTGGACAACAAACACTTTACAGTCAAAAGGATTCCCCTCATTCAACTTTCATCCAGGGGGTAAAACACGGGGAGATAAGAATTATTCAAGGGACAGGGACAGAAGAAAAAAGAAGTGGAAAGCTGCATCTTAAGAAATGGGATTTTCTCCAAAGATCCATCGAGGAAATTTTGATGTCCAATAAATCAAGGCAATCGAGCAGAATTCCTGCTGTTCTTCCACAACATAGTACAGCAGCAGGCTTAAAAAAAAATTTGCATTCAACTAAGTGTGCCCCAAATAAATTATCAGTGACAGAAAGCTGCTGGGGAGGAGGGAGTGGGGCAAATTTGCTGGCCAATTTGCTGGCAAATTATCACACAACAGACAAGTACTACTGATAAAGCCACCTCCAAAGGGGAAAAACTCACTAATTCTTCAGCAAAAGAGAAACCTGCCAAAGGAGAAAGCTTTTTGGGGATGGCAACAGTGAGAAACATAAGCTTGAGGACTAACAATTTGTTTTGGTAAGAAATTTAAGCCAAAAAAAAAAGTCAGGGAAAGCTGACAATGTGAAGCATCTCCACATGCACCACTCCAGAGGATTCCCATTTTTCCATGGCTCATGGCTCACCATCTCATAGGTCTGCATAGCCAGCTGCACTTTGTCATCACTGTACTCTTTACACTTGCTGTAGGCACTCTGGATCTTCCTCAGGTGCTCCACTCTCTCCTCAGGTAACATGTTCTTCACAGACTCGATGTATGCTGCTGCCAGGCTGTCAATCTCTGCTTTCTTATCTGAAAAAAAGAAAAACAGGTATTTTTGATTTTCTATTTCCACTCAGGAGACCCTTCCTGACAGCTGTCACGCTCCCCTCAATTCCTTAATGCATTTTCCTTTTTAAAAACAAAACCAGTTAAGTTAAAGGTGTTCACTCTTTGAAACCTGTGGTGTGATTCTGCTTTCTTGAGTGCTCTATAGCCAATTCAGAAGTTAATTTACAGTTAATTCACAGTTAAGATCAGAAATTGAACCCATGTGTTCATGTGTTTCAGTCTCTCTTCTGACATGCAGAACATTTTATTTGTTGCACAGCCACTTACTGTTCTGATGATTCAAAATGAAAACAATTAATGTGCAGCCAGATACCAACAAAAATTTAAAAAAGGGAAAAAAACCGTCCTGCAAGGCACAGAGGAATCTAGAACTCGTTAAATACAGAAATATGTGCAGGAAGGCCATCCAAGTCACCGAGTACAGTGATGACAGAACTATACATTTAGACCAGAAACAAAATCAAGCCCTGCAATGCAAGCTGTATCCTCCCAGGAAAGAGACAAACACTGCAGAGAACTCAGGCTGAGAGAAGAACAGCAGTAGAGGGGAGACACATCATCTAAAGCCCAGCCTCCACTGGGCTCTTCCCATCCCTCAGGCCAGGCTCTCTCGGCCTTTGCTTGCCGAAATACTTGCACGTACCTTCTGTTCTCTGATCCAGCTCCCGCATCAGCTGGAAATTCCTCTGCAGCTCGCAGGGCAGGTTCTCAATACCTGCAAGAGAAATGCTACTAAATGCTCTGAGCAACCTTGTCAATGGGAGGCGTCCCTGCCCATAGCAGAGGCTGGAACGAGGTAAGTTTAAAGGTCCTTCCCAATCCAACCAAACCCATCCTGTGAGTCACGTACCGTGAGCCGCCCGTTCCCCTCAGCAGACCCTGAGCACCTGCCTGAGCTCTGGGCGGGCACCAGCGGCCCACCCGAGGAAGGGGAGCGGAACCCCCTCGCTGCTGACCACCACAGCCGCCATGGCCTCACGGTCCCGCTCCCCGGCAGCGCACCGGTGACGTAGCCTGGCGCTGGCTGATGACGTAATCACAGTGCCACCGCCCCCCCACCCCCCCGCGCTGCCCGTGGCGCAGTTTTAATTCCCGCGCTGCCGCCGCCGCCGCCC
>VWZS01004201.1:588668-616712 GCA_013397075.1 Rhabdornis inornatus
TCCTCCGCTTCCCGGGTACGGCGCGGCTGGGGTGAGCCCTGGGGAGGGGGCGGGGTGCCGCACGTCCGAGGGCTCTGGAGGCGCATGCCAGCTCGGCGCTTGACCCTACGCTTGGACAGAGGGACCGCCCCCAGGCCTGACCGATAGAGCCCTCCCACCCATGACAGATGGACCTCACCCCCGCCCGGACAGAGCGAGCGCCTCTCCCCCGCGCGGGCGGATAGACCCCTCCCATCCCCGACAGACCGACAGACTCATCCTGGATGGAACGACCTCCTTTCCCCAGCCTGTCACAGGCAGGTAGATCCCCAGCCCCTTATGGACTGGCCTTCTCCCACCTGTGACAAATAAATATCCCCCTCACTCTGGACAGATCTCCTGTCACCCGTGACAGGCAGACAGACAGACAGACAGACTCCCACCCTGGATGGACTGACCTCATCCCATCCATTACAGACAGATAGACTCTGCCCTGGTCAGACCAGTCTCCCACCTGTGACAGACAGACCTCTCCCAGACAGATGGACACCCTCTGGGAAGAGCAGTTTGGGGCAGCCTTTGCATCTTTTGTCTCTCCTACAGACAGAACCACAGAGATTGGGCAGCTGATCAGCTCCTACCTGGGGAGGGAGAAGAACCTGGAGGACCACACCATTCACCTGCTCTTCTCTGCCAACCGTTGGGAACATGTGTAAAGATGATATTTGTTCAGTTTTAAAAGAAAGATGTGTGGTGTTGAATCCTGTGGGGTTTGAGCTTGCAGTGGATACAGAGAGTACAAGAATGTGATCCTGTTTAGACAGGAAAACGTGCTGGAAATTGTGTCTTAAGGACTGTTGCAGCTTTGGATTTAATCACAGAATGATTTGGATTGGAAGGAACCTTAAAGCCCATCCAGTTCCACCTCCCTGCCATGGGCAGGGACACCTTCCACTATCCCAGGTTGCTCCAAGCCCTGTCCAGCCTGGCCTTGGACACTTCCAGGGATGGGGCAGCCACAGCTTCTCTGGGCAACCTGTGCCAGGCCTAACCACCCTCACAGGGAAAAATGTCTTCCCAATATCCCACCTAGCCCTGCCCTTGTAATCTTAGATCAGATCCCACAGTTTGGTTTCTTTTTAATCATTGGTACCACATTTCCAGGTCCTGTGCTATACCGGATAAAAAACTTGGGGAGCTGAGACTGAACCAATTTAGACTCTCCTTCCTGCTTTGCCAGGCAGTCCCTGTGAATGACAGTGCTTAAGAAATTGTGCACAAATTTCCCCTGTAGCCAAAGGCTACATTCAGCCGTAACTGGCTGTCCTTGCTTTAGTTACAGAGTCTGTGTGTGGACATGGGGAAATGAGTGCTGGCTGTTGTTTTTACCTGGAAATACACATTTCAAAATGTTCTCATTTTATAGAAAAGCTTTGCTGGCTCTGCTGTAGTGGCAGTGCCAATTAAGCTGGGAGAGCAGAAGGCAGGGAAGTGAGCTCTAAGAACTGTCAGGAATAAAGGTGGCAGAGTGTATCACAAAATCTACTGCACTACCTAAAAAGGGAAGAAGACTAAGCTGTCCTCAATATAGTTCATCTGTGATCTTGCCTAAGCCCTGGAGCTGCCTAGAGCAGTATCCAGTGCTTGGCACCCTGGGTTTGGGTGTCATGAAAGGGTATTTGGTCAATGCATCGTGAAGAATACAAAAAGCTGTTCACCTGCCGTCTGCATCACAGCTGCCCCTGCCAGGGATCTCCCTTAATGATGACATACTTGGAGTTCTAGATGAACTCCTTTCATTTCTGTCACTATAAAGGAGTACAACTTTATTATTGTATCTCTCACATGGTTTCAGACCGATGATAAAAGAGAAACTCCATCAAGGGATCACGGTTGTGGTTGACAGATACGCCTTTTCTGGAGTGGCCTTCACAAGTGCCAAAGAGGTGAGTGAGACCTGCAGCATCCCCTGCCCCTCTCTCTGTTTGGGGAAGCAGCTTCAGGTAGAGGCTGTTGGTGTGAATGGCCCAGGGGCCATTCTTCTGGGAAATGAGGATTGGAAATGAGGGATGAAGTTTCAGCTCAGATGTTAACATGGGTCTGCCCTTCCCCGGAACAAGCAGAGAAACTTATTTGGTGACTTTTTGTAAATCTGGACAGACTGCTGGACTGTAGGTTGACCTGTGTGACTCTGGAGAATGATTCTGGGTATTAATAAAGACTCTCTGTACTTGCTCAGGCTGCTGGCACATGAATTTGCCGAACAGAACCACATACATTAGAAGGGACCTGTGGAATTCATGAAGCCCAGCCTCCAGCAGGGCTGACATAAGCATGCTGCTTGGGCCTACATCCAGCCAAGGTTTGAGTATCTTCAGGGATGTATATCCATTCCTTTCTGGGTTCTTCTCTGCTCACTTTCAGAGTGAAAGCGATTTTCTTCATTTAGCCTGAATTTCTGGCATTCCCACTCGTGCCTTTTGGCCTGTCCCTGCTTTCAGAGCAAATCAGCTCTGTCAGCCTCCCTTTGAGCCATTCTGCACAGACACTCTTGTCCCGCTCCATCAGATGTGCCCCGTTCCTGCTTGTCTTGGGTTGCAGTGCAGGATGTGACCAGGGGTGTGTATTCTGTCACCATCTGTTGAGACTCGGTGGGGCAGTGACCCTTGAGGAAGGGATCCAACAGCTGAGAGAAGTGGCAGTATTGGAGCTACTTTGGGAGGGATGGACAGCATGACAATGACCCTGACAAGGTCAGGTGCACAGGGCAGGTATGGCAGAATCTGGCAAACCTAGGGCCAGCTCAATATATCACCTTCATCGCAACAATTCATGCTGATGATAACCGAGAGACAGTGGGTTCTGTCACCAACAAGCTCAGAAATTTTGAGAGTATGATCAGTGGCATGATGCAAGCTCATGTCTCTGCCGTAGTCAAGAGCCTCCAAGAGGAGATGAGGGAGGACATGAGGAAGATCAGTGCAGCACCAGTGTGAGTCACAGGCCCCAAAGTCAGAGCCCAGCGTCCCCCAGCTAGGGAGAGAGGGTACACCCCACAAGCTGACCTGTGGTTCTTTTTGTGCGACCATGGGGAAGATACGGGAAAGTGGGATGGGAAACCCACTTCTGTCCTGGCAGCACGGGTGTATCAGCTCAGGGAGGGAAACACTAACCCAGGGAGCTCCACTAAAGTGAAGGTAGCCTCAGCCTCCTATGACCAATGGGCTGGGTATTACAGAAGGGAGGATGATCTGTCGGATCCCGTTGAAGGAGCCTCTACTATGTATGCCTAAGAAGGAAATAATAACCAGGGCTAGAGGGGCCCTGCCTCTAGCCAGGGAGAGGCATAGGAAAACCAGGTCTTTTGGATGGTGTGGATCTGATGGCCTGTCACATCAGAGCCATAGGAATATGAGGAATTAGTTGATACTGGTTCACAGTGTATACTAATGCCATTGGGACCTGTGGGGGCAGAACCTGTTTCCATTGCTGGGGTGATGGGGGGATCTCAGGAATTGACTTTGCTGGAGGCTGAGGTGAGCCTGACTGGGAAAGAGTGGCAGAAACACCCAATTGTGACTGGCCCAGAGGCACCATGTATTCTAGGCATAGACTTCCTCAGGAATGGCTATTACAAAGACCCAAAGGGACTCAGGTGGGCTTTTGGAATAGCTGCTGTGGCAGCAGAGGGCATTAAGCAGTTGAACACCCTGCCTGGGCTATCAGAAAACCCATCTGCAGTAGGACTCCTGAAGGTGGAAGAGCAACAGGTACCAATTGCCACCTCGACAGTGCACCGCCGGCAGTACCGGACGAATCGAGATGCTGTGATCCCCATCCACAAGATGATCTGTGAGCTGGAGAGCCAAGGGCTGGTCAGTAAGGCCCACTCACCCTTCAACAGCCCCACCTGGCCTGTGCGTAAATCTGAAGGGGAATGGAGATTGACTGTGGACTACCGTGCATTGAATGAAGTGACTCCACCACTGAGTGCTGCCGTACCGGACGTGCTGGAACTGCAGTAGAAGCTGGAGTCCAAGGCAGCAAAGTGGTATGCCAGTATCGATATTGCCAATGCATTTTTCTCCATTCCTCTGGCAGCAGAGTGCAGGCCTCAGTTTGCTTTCACCTGGAGGGGTGTGCAGTACACCTGGAACAGACTGCCCCTGGGGTGGAAACACAGCCCCACCATCTGTCATGGACTGATCCAGGCTGCACTGGAGAAGGGTGGAGCTCCAGAACATCTACAGTACATTAATGACCTCATTGTGTGGGGGGACACAGCAATGGAGGTATTTGAAAAAGGAGAGAAGATCATCCAGATTCTGCTGGGAGCCTGGAGACTGAGAAGAGAAGGAGAAGGAGATAAGCAGGAAAGAAAACCTGCAGCTGGGAAAAGTACTTTTAGAAAAGTCTTGTGGAAAACAGAGGCGTAGATGGTTTTACACCAATGAGCATTGTGTTTTATTGTAACCAATGAAGAAAGTGTAAACTTTGTAGAGTGCATAAAAGACAGCCAGTTTTTGTAATAAATAGGATATTAGCCTTCTGAAATGTAGTGTGTCTATTTGTATATTGCGCCCACCTCAACAGCGACATCTAGCCTCACCAACATCATGGATTCACATGCCCTGATGAAAATCTTCAGACCTATCAACAAAATCCAAAAACTGGAAAACCGCATCTGTTGTGAAATTTCTGAGTAGGTAAGTATTGGGAAGGAGCCTCCGTGGGCTCAGAGAGATTTGCATTGCAGCTGTGTGATGTTTGTGTTTGGGAGCAGCTTTCTTTTGGACTGAACAAGTTTTGGAGTGGTATTGGCTGTGTGGAGGCTCAGAATGTACCTTGGTAGAGCTCAGATGGGGTCTGCAGAAGAGGCATGAAAAGCTTCCACTCTCTCCAGTTTAAATAGGCACAAGAGGTGCTGAACACCTGACAAAACCTGACTCACCCCCAAATGACCAGGACTGAATTCCCACATGTTAAGCTGGGGTATCACCTTTTCAGTTTGTAGCCTGTGCTGACTATTTTGGGTTGCAATTCCTGCCGTCCTTAGCTGTTCCTTTCCCACCTCACCCTCCAACCAACCTGCTGCTTTCCTGTCTTTGTGTCTGTCTCACCTCAAACTCAGTTGTCTTTGCCTGGGACAGAACTTCTGCCTGGACTGGTGCAAACAGCCTGATGTTGGACTCCCAAAGCCAGATGTGATCCTGTTCCTTCAGTTAAGCCCAGAAGCAGCAGCAGAACGAGGGAACTTTGGACATGAGCGTTACGAGACCAGCTCCTTCCAAGAGAAAGTTCTCCAGTCCTTCTGTTGCCTAATGGAGGACAAGACCCTAAACTGGAAGGTGAGGAATTAACTCTAATGGGCTTGTCATGGACTGGGGTGAGTGGAGTCTCTAGTGAGAGCTCTCAAATTTTGCCTATCACATCCCTGTGCTGCCCCTTCCCACTTCTGCTCAGTGGGACACGTTGGGGACCAGCCAAGGGCACTGTGAGATGTGGCAGAGAGGGCACTGCCCTGTTCAGGAGAGCCTGGTCAGCTCTTTGTGACTGCCAGCAAACAACATGCATTTTCTTCTGTTTCCCTTCACCTACTCTCACACCTACTTCTTAAATATCTATTCCTACATATATTGATTTCTCCCAAAACCACTCCAGAAACTGCAGAGAGGAGGTGTAGTTATCTATCCTGTATTTTTGTTGTCTTGGAAACAGACAGTGGATGCTTCAAAGAGCATTGAAGATTTGCACAGAGAAATCAAGTCCATTGCAGAGGAAACTATGCAGGAGGTTCAGAATAAACCTTTGGAAGAACTCTGGAAATGAAACTTCATACAGGTTTAAAAGAAAAAGAGAAAGGTCACTTCTTGGATCTTCTGTATTTGGATGACTGTGACATCCCAGCAGCTACAGCTTAGATCCTATGTATTCTTTTGGGTCCAACATGCTGCTGTTTTTTTTATTATCTGCTCCTCCCTCCCATCCTGCATAGTTGCTTCTGCATTTTTAAAATGAGTATGCCATAAGTGTTTATCAAATTCCTTGTCAAAACCTCCCTCTCCCAAGCAAGAGCTCCTGTTCCAGCTACACTCCAGTTCTGGACTCCAGTCCTGGAGTGCAGATGTGGGTGTGGAGCCCAGGGCCAACCCTGGACACAGACACAGTTCTTGTTTTTAGGGAATTGCCATGTTTCTGATCACTTTTCCTCTCTAATAAATGCATCCCCCCATGCTCAAACCAGTTTGTAGAGGATTTGCTAATAAACTATTCTTTTAAGCATTTTTTTTCCAGTATGATTATTTATCTTCTAGAAGGATATATGGGAGGTGAAAATGCTGCAGTTCAGGCACTAAATCCAAGGAAAGCTGTTTGCTGGAGCTGTGGAAAAAAGGGAGAGGTGAATTCAAGCCTTCTTCCCAGCTGTGCAGTGCTGGACAGCTGTGAGCAGGTAAGAGCCTGAAATAGATGGATGAGCTCATAGCAAAGCCAGTTTGGAGGACAAGCGGCACATAAATTATTTTAAACTGGCCAAGATGAGAGGAATAGTCATTTTTGGCTCCTGCACACACCCCAGTGTAGTTTGAAACCAGACCAGTTATGAATCACCTAAATCACTAGAACAAACTGGAATGTTAATTATTTGCAAGGGACACTGAGAAATGGGATGGCCAGGAGAGTTCAGGTCTCTCTGCTGGATGTTTAACTCACCTTCCAGTAGGATGGGCTGCTCTCATCTCCACAGACGAAATCCTCTCTAACTCAGAGAGAGGAAAATGGAACTGATGCACGAGCAGGGAGAGGAAGCTAAGTATTTAAACCAAAATTGTTAATTCAAGCATCAGCTACAATGGCAAAAGCTGCTGCCTTCCCTCCACAGATGCCCAACACTTGGCAGCCAGACACTCCTGCTGAAGGAGGTGAGCCCCTGCAATGCTGCATCAGGCCCTGACAGTAACACTGGGACAAGAAAACACACTGAAAAGCCAGAAATACCTGTTAAAGATCTAGGCTGAGCTTAGCTCTGTTACTGGCGTTGTGTCAACACTGAGGTAAAATCTTATCTGGCAGACCTGTCCTTAAACAGAAAACCATGAACATAAAATAAACAGAATCAAAGACTGATTTAGGTTGGAAAGGGATTTTATGGAACATCTTTTTCCATGGGCAGGGACACCTTCCACTGTCTCGGGCTGCTTTCAAGCCCTGCCCAGCCTGGCCTTGGACACTTCCAGGGATGGAGCAGCCACAGCTTTTCTGGGCACCCTGTGCCAGGGCCTTCCCACCCTCTGATTGAAGAATTCCTTCCCAATATCCAATCTAACCCTGCCCTCTGGCAGGAGGAAGGCATTTCCCCCTGTCCTGTACCTCCAGGCCCTTGTCCAAAGTCCCTCTCCAGCTCTCCTGAAGCCCCTCTACACCCTGGACTTTTCTGGTGTACTGCATACTACCCACCACCACCTTCAACATGTGCAAGGACATCAGGACAGGCAAAGATTTTAGATCTGTTTATTCAGATAGAAATTGAAAGCAGATGAATGGAGCACAGCCCCACTTCCTCTGCTGCCTCTTCCCCTGACTACAAGAGAGAAGAGGAGAAGCAGGCAGAAAGCAGCAAATAATAATTTAGTGACAGAAGCATTGTGGTTCCCAGTTCAAACCTCTGCTTTTGGGTATCACAGGGACAGTTAGAGCATCAGTAGATCAGTCATGGGGGAAACAGGTCATTTCTAGCCTGGTGCCACCACCCTTGGGCATACCACCACCATCTGACAGGTTCGAAACCTGAATGCACAAACTAAAGCTTTGTAAACAGGGTTGCAGTGTGCAGCACGCACCAAGGAAAACTACAGCAGCAACTTCCCTTGCAGTGTGCATGGAGACAGCTCTCCTCCATGGTTTACCTTTCTCTCTGTGGAGAAGGGCCCTAGGCAGAGCTACCATCTTAAAGTAGCTAAAGATTTCCAGTATATTTGGACCTTCTCAAGGCATTCTGCCCCTCTTGGGATGGTTACCTGACAGGGGTTTTTCTAGGTTCTCCTACAGCACCTCTGGGCACGCTCCGCAGGGAGGGGAGCTGGCAGAGGCAAGGTACTGACACAACTTGGAAACCTACTCGACCTTCAGGTACCTCTTCTGCTTTGGAAAGGGAATGTCTGACAGGAGTAGCTGGAGGAAGTGCTGACCAACCCACCCAGGGCACCTCAAGAGGTTTTACAGCTTGGGTTTTTGGCAGGACAACATCACTCCCTATTTGCTATGCCAGCACACTGGGGGACAGGCAGAAGAAGCCTGGCAGATGCCTGGCAGATCCTGGTGCCCTGTTTCAGCTCTCTCAGCTCTGGACTCTTATTCCAGGGCTGTAGAATTCAGTTTTCTGTTCAAAGCAGCTTTCCTGAAGGTACTTGCTGTAGAGACTATTCCATTGTAGAAGCACATGGTTTGACTCACTGAGCAATACAAACATTTTCTATTCTTCCATTCCTTCTGTTATTTAAACTGGGATTGAGATGCTCCCCAGCAGCACAGCACTGCTCCACACTTCACTTATTGAATTCCCAGTCACTTGGAAGTTCCCTCAATTGCCTTTCCATAGAGTGTGAACAGGAGAGGTAGTGCTGAGTGTCCTGCAGAGCATGAACAGGAGTTGTACCATAGGGACCTGCACTCCGGAGGCTTCACAGCTGTCTGTGGGACGTGGCTGCTGTTCCCTGACTTTGTGAGCTGCAGTCCAGGTAGGCCAGTGAGAAGGGAAGCTGCTAAAGGTATTAACTGGACGTTTCTCCTGCTAAATGACAGGTGGGCTCTACTTAAGCTTCAGAGGGGAGTCCCCATGGAAGGATTCAGCGCTCTAACGATTTCCGTGCCTTCCCCGGAAGGCCCAGCTGACCTGCTGATGTAACAGATAGGCTTTGAACTCCTAAGCACCACTGCATCCACTTCCAGCAACTGTTTGCTGCTGAGAAATTCCAGCTGCAGCCAGTAAGGCTGTAACAACCTCTGGGTTCTTCATCCCACTGCAGACACTGCGCGCTCCGCTCTGAGGCTGCACGGAATGCCAGGATGGACGGGAGGCAGGGATGGCAGCAAGCGCCTATGAAAACCGGTAGCCCCAGGCTCTCGAAGGAGCTTCCCTCCCCCCTTCTCCCCACACATACACAAATTTGCAGAGTCAGTTTCCTATTTGTTTTCAAAGGGACAGGATTTCAAAGTCTTCATCTTCCGAGTCAAAGAACCTTTCCAATCTGTCGGCATCAGAGGAGTCTGGAAGAGAAGAAAGCGCTGCCTCAGTGGGATGCTGTTACTGTCAGCGAGACCAGCAGCTGGAAGGCATCACAGTTTGAGTGCCAAGTGCCTGCAAGTTCCAAAACTCAGTGACAAACCCAAATGAGGGCTCTGAGGAGGGTAAGAACACGTCAGTGGTATGGAAAATGCACTGGAGAGAATTACATGGAGTACAGAAGCATGTCATCTTTGACAAATCCAAACACATTTCTGCTGCCACTGTTTTGTACAACCTTCCTGTGCCCCAGCTCTGCATTAGCAGGAGACTGTTCTGCCTCAAGAGGCTCAAAACAGAACTTGCCCAGGTCTGAACTAATACTCATGGAGATTTCTGTTCCAAGTAAGAGATACATTTACCCCTATGTATTAGAGAATAGTTTCTACTATAGTTGGTTTTGGTGCAACTGTTAGGGAATGTAGTTACAACATACACTCTCCTAAAAGCAATTAGTACAGTTCACTTTGTGAGGAAAGGTAATGTTAGTAGATTCCACCTCCCCAGCCTTCCAACTGTATGGTGAAAAAAGAGCTCACACTTAAAGGGGAAGGAAGAAACTTTAGCATAGGGGGAATAAAGGAGAAACCTTTATTAGTTCAGGCTGGACAGTTACAGAATCCAAGAATGGTTTGAGTTGGAGGGGACCTTACAGCCCATCCAGTCCTGCCCCTCTGCCATGGGTAGGGACACCTTCCACTACCCCAGGCTGCTCCAAGCCCTGTTCAGCCAGGCCTGGAACACTTCCAGGGATGGGGCAGCCACTGCTTCTCTGAGCAACCTGTGCCAGGGCCTCATCACCCTCACAGGGAGAAGTTCTTCCCAATATCCCTGCCCTCTGGCAGTGGGAAGCCATTCCCACTTGTCCTGTCACAGTGTGCCCTCTCCAGCTTTCTTGGAACCCCTTTAGGCCCTGAAAGGGACTCAAAGTTCAATTACTCCTTCTAGTGAGAGACAGAACTAATAGAAATGGAATGGCCTTGGCAGATGGGAGAGGCTCTACAAGCCAGGGAAGAGGGAGAAGGACAAGTAGTCCATTACAAAAACATTTTTAAGAGTAGGAAAGACAACATTAAGGACAATTTAAGACAGGCAAGGATCAATTGACAGATTAAGGGAATTGAGCATTCTTAACAGCAAAGGACAGTGTGATAATGAAAGCTTTTAAGGAAGGAGGGCAGATAGAGGGAGGGACCAGAAGTGCAGGGTTCGGGTTGCCAGGAGGCCACCCAATGCCTGGTGACAGGGTAGGCTTGTGCAGCCAATGGCTTTATCTCCTGCAATGTTTGCTCATGTTATTGATGTGATAAGCAGAGCCTGACAGGCAAGATCAGTGCCCAGCACTTGTCCTTTTTCCCACTGGTAGTGGTACATGCCAGGAAGAAGTGTCTAATGCTGGAACTAAGTGTGACCAGCCCTGTCTTGGAGCGTTTTCAGCCTACAAACTCAGTTTTCAGCCTTTTCACTGGACACTTTTGATTCCTCCAAGCATCCCTTCAGAAACCACAGAGTCACACTACCACATCAGCCTGTGAGCTTGTTTGTTCTTCTGCTCAGCCACCATCCTCATTCACAGATTATTCTAAAAATCATCCTGAGACTCTGTGGGATCTGCAAACCTCTAGCTGAAAGCCAAAGAACTACATGAATTGACCCAAGAACTCCAGGTTAAATTCCAGGTGGAACAGGAACATACTAGAAGTCATCACATGATCCCACATGATTTCCAGACACCCAAAGGGACAGGCTCACCCTCAGCTCTCCCTCCCTGCATGGCCTCACCTGGTGTGAGATTCAGGACGTCAGGGTTGGAGAAGTGTGAGGGCTGACGTTCCACCAGCTCGAACATGGGCAGTGCTCCTCTGACCAGGGACAGCTGTGGAGACAGAGCAGAGCCATGAGAACCAACAGCTCTGCACTGCTGGTGCACTTCAGGAGTAATAACGATCTCTTGGGACTTCACTATAACTGGAAAAATGTTTTTCAAAGCTTTTGAATCACATAATCAACAGGATTTCAGAGCTATGCTCCTTTTGGCAGTTTAATAAACTATTTAAATATACTTAAATGGGGTCATGCTGCAGAGAACATGATCACTGTGCAGTGGTTTGGAAACAAAATACTTGATACTCCTTTCCCAGGGACAGAGAATCAGAGACTCATTGAAGTTGGAAAATAATTCCAAGATCTTCGAGTCCAACCATTCCCCCAGCACTGCCAATATCACCACTAAACCACGTCCCCAGGTGCCACATCCACATGCCATTTGAACACTTTCTGGGATGGGGACTCCAGCACTTCCCTGGGCCGCCTGTTCCAATGTCTGACCAGATCTATAAACACAAACCTTCTTGATTTGCTGGCACCAGTCATTGAAGTCTGCCTCTGTGTTGCAGAAAAAGCCCTGAAAAAAAAGAAAAATACTTCATCCTTCTGTATTTTATATTGATCATTTCAGACTTAAGGCCTGTGTATCTACATCAAGTAACATGATCAGGACTGGAAGCAGTTACTACTTCTGAGTGCCTTGCTTTAAAAACATGCCTCACACTGCCCTGCTAAACTGAACACTCCACAAAGGCTTGATGTGGCCAGGCTATCCAAGTGCTGCAGAAGGAAAACCAGGTGGAAAAATGGAAACAAAGGAAACAAAGGGTAGGCATCTCAGGTTCAACAGAAAACAAGCCATGGTGCATCATCATGTGGATTCAGGAACGGATTCAGATCTGCCTATCAAAAGACTGGAATCAAAGCCCAAACTAAACCTGAGAGAATGACACTGCCATGCAAGGGAGACTTCCCTGGGACAAGCCACTCTCTGTGAGGACCTGGTTTACCAGTGTCGCCAAAACCCAGGGCAGCACTTGCCCAGAGCACTGCAGAGTACCCAACCCTTCACCACTGCCTCTGCCAGCTCCCTGTAGAACAGGGGGACCCCAGCAGTGTCCCTGGGGCGATGGGGAACAGGAGGAACAGGACACACCACGGCAATGGAGGGGTCGAGCTCGGCGATGCTCATCCTGCACGGAGGGTGCTGGCAGTGGAAGCTCTCGTCAGGGAGGCAGCCGCTGTCACTGGGCTCCACTGCTGGCTGTGTGGTGTGAGGATCCAGGTAAATGAGCTCCTCACCTGGGCACAGAGGCAAGGACACATCAACAGGGAGAACCCTGCCAGAAGCTGAGAAGTGGTGAAAGAGGAGGAAGAGTAGCAGCAGAGCCAGCTCATAACCACACAGAGGAATCCAGGGACATCTTGCTTTCAGTCACTTCCCCAAATGCTTCTCAGCCAGGCACAGCTGCCAGCACAACTGCGGTGGCCACTCCACTTTGACACCCTGGGATTGAGGCACAGGCACTGTTTGGGTATTGTTCCTGCTCATCCCTTCCTGGGTGAGCTTAAAAACCAGACCCCAGAAATCTAAACACTAATAACCTGAGGTCTCTGGCAGAGAGGAAACCAGAGGGAAGGAGGAGAGTAATAAGAGTTTGTAGGGTTTGAGGGACACCTAAAGAACAGTTAAATCCAGCCAAGCTGCAGAGGGAGGTCAGCTCTGAATGCAGGAAGCAGGCTCTATGCACTCCACAGAGTGAATTTAGTGTTATGCAGTGTAAGTTTATGGTCACTGTTCAAATCTACATCACTCAGGTGAGAGGTTCAGCCCACAGCAGCCTTCCACACTTCCAGCAGGAAAGGAGAACCCTGCAGCATGCAGCACAGGCTAAGCAGGACAGCTGAGCCACCCCACAAGCATTTTTTAGCCAGGGAGAAGTTATTTGGACAGTCTTTGCAGTCCTCTGGGCACTCACCTACATAGCCAATGAAGTAGTGAGCACTGTTTGGCTTCCCTCCAATCACTCCCAGGGACTGGGGCATCATGAAGCAGTGCTGGAAAAGCAACACAGAAAACACACAGCTGACAGACAGTGAAACAGCAGGTGGGAACAAAGGCAAACATCCAAAAATGCAGTGGGAAAGATGGACAGGGACATGGAAAATCAGCAACTCTAGCAGCAAAACCAGCCATTTCTGGAGAAAATCTCTATCAGGCTGCAACACAGGGCTTTCTAGGAACATGGAAGCAGCTCCAAAACACTTTCAACTGCTGACAGGAATAGACAGGTGGACCAAATGAAAGAAGCTGCACTACTCCAGGACTTGGTATGGGCAAGCCCTGGCTCTGCTGCAATCATTGGCAAGATCCCTGGAGCTGTCATCAGGTTGCAATAGTGCTCTCAGGAGGGAACAATCATTCAGGAAACACTAAGTTCCTTATCCACCTGGAGCTGCCAAGCATGATCTACTGAGTTAAGGGAAGTAACCTCCTATGAATCTGAATTTGGAGGTCTCTTACCCAAGCTCAGAGCTTGCTAGCATTGTGCTCCCTGTCTTGTGCACACCCAAAATTCTGCAGCTTCTCAATACTCCAACCTGCAACCACCTGACAGCTCTTATCCTCAGTCTGCAGGACAAACTTCAGCATCTGAGCCAGGGGGAGTATGCAACACTATTAACTAACACTCAGGTGACCACCAAGCAGGGTACAGTTGTGCTGAACAAAGGCTTCAGCAGGTTGATACCACCTGCACACACAGAGAGGATGCGATTTAAGCTGCAAAGTAAGGTACTCAAAAAAAAACAACCCAACCAAAAAAGACCCAACCCCTCAAGCCCCCCCATTTTCCTGACCACAGCTGCAAGAACCTATATCCTGACCTCTGACAAGGATTGTCTGTAAACACATTTTTCTTTTGCAATGACTTCTGAGTAATTACTTAATTCACAACAGTATCTTTAAGCATCACCCCAGCAGGAATTCAGCTCCAGATTCCCTACCTTTAGTGTTTCAATATAGGCTTCATTGATCTCTGTGAGCCCGAGGCGGAGAGGTATCAGCAGCACCAGTGGTTTCCACAGGGTGAGCCTCTCTCTGAGCCCCACATCCTCTGGGCACCCATTATAGAGCACATCTGACTCCAGGGCAGGGCATGCTGCAGCTCCAGCACACGGCACATTGGACTGGCACAACCTCCCTATGGAAAAGGAACAGCAGCACAAAGCATCAGGACTCTGTTTCCAGACCTTGAGTCATTCCTCTGATCAACAACTGCTCTTCAGCAAAAGCCTACAGCACTCAAACCCAAGAAGAGCTTGAAGAGGTTGAGTGCTGGGTCTGTGTGATGTGAGTGCAGGGTTCAGCCTCAGCTAAGCTCACACCAAGCCACAGTGGGCACCTTGTACTCACAGTTACCAACTGCTGGGCAGTGAAAATGCAAATTCTTCCAGAAAGGTGAACAACCACTTGTGCCAACAAAGCTGGGTGAGTTGATTAGCAGGTGAGATAACTGTCCTGAATTCACAAAGCTTGTAGGCAGAAAGAGGAAAGTTCTGGAGTGTCCAGCTCTGGAGGAGTTCACAGAGGGTATGAATGACTGAGTGAGGACAGCATTATGAGTTAACACAGGAAATATTCACCTGTAATTCAGTGCTGTAGCAAGATACAAACATGGTATCTGTCTAGAGTAGTTATAGCTTTCCTAAAAGTCACAAAAACCTCCATAAATTTTGTTGGGGATCCCTCACAAGCTACTTTACAGACCTAAAGCAGTATGGTCGTTAAACTCTGCAACTGCAGCATGAGCTCTGCCTCTAAGATATGGAGTAGCAGAACTCCTCAGGGCATGTACATGACATAAGCACTCTGCATCCTCATCCTAAAGGCTTGACAAACACACAGCCAGTCTGTAATGCACCCAGGTTATGTAAATTCTGATCCAGAAACAACTCCAAGCCTACCTGTGTCACTGGCCAATTTAATTACTTGCTGGGTATTTGAAAAAAAAACAACAACAAACAACCCGAACCCCAAAGAAACCCACAGCATGATTAAAGAATCATGAAGCCAAGGCAGTTGGACAGAATGCCAGAGGCTCATTTAATTTATTCCCAGCCTAAATGGAATGCCGGGACACTGTAGCAGGTAGGGCATGATGTAAACAAACACCTTAATCACCAGCCATTTGCCATTTCAGCTGGGTATATGTTCACTACTAAGAGCTTCAAACCCAGCTGAATGAAGACAATATTACACCCAAATTTAGAAAAAATAGGACTTTGATCTAAAGCCTCTTGCATCTCCTCAAGAAGGGAGGTGTATGTGTGTATCTGATGCACAGACATAGTTACCAGAGGTTCTCAGGAAACTCAAACTCATTATTTGTAGCTATTTCTCCTGTTAAAGCAGGTTTTTTGTTGCAGTAGCCTGTCCAGATGATGTGAAATCAGCTGCCAAGCCAGGGCTGTTGCTGAATGGGATATCACTGCAGGTTTCCTCATCAGGCAAAGCACGTGGCAATCCTGTGCTGTGTATGAACATATTTACCTGCAGTTTAAGCAGCAGAGAGCTTGGCACATGCTAAATTCACCTTGCTTTCTGGCAGGCTTTGCAGTTCTGTGGTGCCACAGCAGAGCAGAACCTGCCTAAAGCTTCCCAGCTGGATCCAAACTATTTACTGCAAACATATTCCAACAGATCTGACACAACAGCTCTCCTGCTGCAGCTGCTGCTGGCAGGTACTGGCTTTAACTGTCTTGGATTCTCACCACATTTGTGATGCACAGGATTCTCCTCCATCTCAGGCCCAGCTGAGATGCCCTTTCTCATGGAACACTGACACAGAAGGGATAAAGATTAATGTTTCTTCACTGCTGTAACAAAAGGCATTTCCTGTGAACCTTCGGCTGAACCCTATCAGGGATAAATTAACAGATGTATGAAACAACATTACTTTTATCCACAATGTTTCGGCCACAAGGTATCAAACACAAACCTACAGACATGTAACACATCAAAGCCACTCACACAGTGACTTTCAGGCCCTGAACAGGGCCTGATTTTTATTATGATCCACATTTGAGGAAAACAAACACACACCCCTGCCCATGACAAGTTGTATGGGCATGTCACTTGAAACAACATCAGTGCTGAACAGCCAGTGCCACACAGACAGAGCCTGCAAGCTCTGTAGCCTTGTAGCCAGCATGCTTCAGCTCTAGAAGTGGTATTTGCAGGCTGAAGATGAAAGATAATCCAATTTCTGTTTAAAATTTGGCCTTTTTTTAAGCCAAGGGCATCAGCACATACCTTCAGCTAAGGTTAGACACACACTTCTCAGTCAGATCCAACTGAGACTACCTGACAAGAGATGTGACTTTATAAAGTGACTGTCCTGCACTCCAGGCAAAAATTGCCTGGCTATTGATCTTGGCCTTGTGGCAGCCAAGCCAGCCTAAATGGTGCCAGCCACGATCTCACCTGTAACCCTACACCAGCTGTTTCAGAGCACTGCCCTGGCAGAAACACTGCAAGGTTTGTGCTGGGTGGGCTCATTGCCTCAGGAATTAGCCTGAAGCAAGCCATGGGAAGGCTGCTGAGGCCAGGACCATGCAGGATTGCAGCAACCAGTAGTGCAGTTGCTCAGCTTTGTAGCTTTGACTACTGCAGTGCTGCAGCCAGAGCAGGCAGGCTCAGGATGGGCAAGAAGAGCTGCTCAGCCTCCAGAGCCAGTCTGTCAGCAGGATGCCCCAAAAAACAAACAAAAAAAGAAAAAAGAAGAAACCACCAGTGAATATTCCTTAAAATGAGAGAAGTGGATTCTCTTCTTATCATCTCCCCATGACAATTTTGGGCCTTTTCCTCTTCAGATCTGTTCTTGCTTTCTTACTCTGTCCAACAGCAGAACCCTTCCTACCAATTATGTGAGAGAGGAATCAGCAATTTACTGCTTGCTCCTCGTGGCCATAAACAAGTTTGACACTGCCTACCAAGCAGCTCCCATATGTTGTCTGAAGGTCAGCAAACCTTCTCTCCAGATCCAGAGGCATCATCAGATGAAATGAAAGTCAAACAAGGCCCTTCCTTGCCCTAGAACAGCAATTCTCACCTTGTTTTAGTATACCTGGACACAGCTTTCACAGATCACAAGTGCTGGAAGGGACCTTAAAGCTCATCCTGTTCCACTCCCTGTCATGGGCAGGGACACCTTCCTCTATTCCAGGTTGCTCCAACCCCCATCCAACCTGGCCTTGGACACTTCCAGGGATGGGGCAGCCACAGCTTCTCTGGGCAGCCTGTGCCAGGGCCTCACCCCCTCACAGGGAACAATTTCTCAAAGACAGAACATGTTCTTCCTGCTTGCTGTGCTCTCCAGCTTGTTTCTGGGCTCTTGCTGCCCAGGATATACCACATTCTACCCCCATGTGACACTTACGGATTTCTTCCATCACCACTGTGTTGTCCATGGCTATGTGTACTGCCAGGGAACTCCACATATCAAAAGTTGCAAGTTTTCTAGAGGAAAATGAAAAACAAATAAGTAATGATGGATTAATACAAGGCAAAGATGGTGGTATATCAGAGAAGAGAACCTGGATTAGGAGAGATTGGTGTTATCAGTTATGCTGTGAAATGTGCTTTGACCTGGGAAAGCTGCAGTTAAGCAATTCCAGGGAGCTGCCTGCTCATATACTGATGTGAGGGGAGAATGGTGAGAGGAGGGAGGGTGTTATTAAAGGCAGCTCATGCTCCAAAGCCAGGCAGAGCCTGTTAACTCAGAGGTACCACACACCAACCAGCCCCAGTGCCTGACTGAAAGGAAAAAAAGAAAAGGGCAGCACTTACTTGAGCACCTGTGCCACCGTGTTTGGTCCGTACCACTGGCCTATGGATTTCCCCTCCCCGACTCCCATCTGGGCTGCAGCACAACAAAAACACAGAATAATACAGTCAATAATTTCACCCACACTGAATCCCTTCCTCATCAGGTCTGTATTTAATTGGGAAGAATTCTCACTTGGAAACTTTATTGAATCAGCAGTATTTACTATTTCATGGGGGTGAGAACACATCCTGAAGGACTGCAGAGCAAATTCTTTCCCCAAAATGCAGCAGCACAGAAGTTCGAAGGGCAGTGTTGCCTCAGAAGAAGCTTCACCCAGTGTTTGATCACTAGACCACCCCTGTGACCTGAGTTCTCTTCACCCCACATGAAACACTGGAACAGGCTGCTTCTTTGATTTTTCAGGGAAGTTTGTAGCAAGGTGAGAGCCTTCCTTAGCCCATTTGCTACATCTGAGTACTTATTTCTTCTTACCTATCTGGTGAATGGAGTAGTAGCTGTCTTTTTTGTCAATGAAGGCATTAAGAACGTTGTAGTAATTATCCATCTGCCTCTTCCCTTTTATCCACCTCCAGTCTAGGACAGACAAGGGATATTTGAAATAAACATGGTACTTATTAGCAACTAGAGGCTGCAAGCTGCGATTCTCTTCCTGTGTATTGACCAACTCAATTTTCACAGTCATTACTAAGCATCTGAGGCATTCCCAACAGTAAAGGGCTAAGTTTAAAATAACAGAAAACATTCTTACAGCTGGGATAAAATACCATCACCCATAGGAAAGCAAATAAACAAACACAAATTCAGAAAATACAAATATCCCTGGAGAGTTCCAAGTAGACTATTCCCTCAACAGCCCTGAACTTGAGAAGAGTGAAGAAAAAGTTACAGAACCCTCAGTGATTCCCAGCTGCATCCTTATTATCTCTGTTCTTCCAAGTGCTGCACTCATGGGAGCACATGGCTCTGGAAGTCAGTGTGGGCTGTGCCCTCATTTACCTCTTCCCAAATGCCTGCAGACCAAGGCCTGAGCAAAGATCATCTGGCCACAGCGCAGCATGCAGCCCCAGCCTGTGTCAGAGGTGGGACCGGTTCCTCCTGGAAACAAGGATGGAAAAATAAACAGGGAATGAATGGTAAGACAGTGCCAAGAGGGAGAGGAATGAATGGGCAGCAGGTTCACCAAGAAACGAGGCAGGGAATGAGGACTAGCTTAGCTCACACACCCAAGACTGAGAGCCAAAAATGTGGTTATCGATGAGTAACTTAGTGGCATCCCTTAAAAACAAATAAATAAACTCCTCTAACACTAACTGAAAGGGGAAATAAATTCCAAGGGAAATCCAAACAACCCAAGAGAGAGCTGAATTTCTCAAGAGAACAACTGCCCTTGAGCCTGGCTGCAGACTCTCAGCCCAACTCAGACACATTTCTACAAAAGGTGTTTGTTAAAAATGACACTTGTAATCCTCATCTTGAGAAGGCAACTCATCATGCAGAACAAACCAGTCCCAGGGAATTCCAGCATCAGAAGTGGCTACAAATAACATTTCAAAGTGAACAATGTAGTCAGGCCAAAAAAACAAAAGCACCAGCCCAAAAAAAACCTACCCAAGCAGTGAAAAAAAGACACATCCTACATATTGTTGGAGAAAGCTGAATATCACCTCATGCTGGAAAGTCTAAGACAAAGGACACAAGGCTGAAAGCATTTCCCTGACAGACCTTCCAAAGGAAACTGCAGCTTTGGCTGTGACTACAAATAACAGAGATCAAATGTTCAGTGTGATCACAGTAGGTAATCTGTGCCTGGGCACAGTTTTTGCAAGTCTTCGTAATGCTGCTTTCTTCTTTTGGTCCTAAACAGGGAGAAAAACCGCCTGGAGGACTATTTAATCAGCTTCTCAATGGTCACCAATTGTCTTCTATAACTTCACCAGTAATTCATTAGACAGACAAATTCCAAAAGTGATAATGCTTTACAAAATTAGCACTAGATAGTTCCCAAATCCTTATAATAATGAAGTGGGCTAGCACAGAGGGAAGGGACAAACAGTAACAGGGATGACTGGGAGAAAAAAATACTGAAAAAGGTTTACTGTATATGACATGCAGATCATGTCTATGGTGTAAATGGGAAATGACTCAGAAAATGGGGTCTGTCTTCACTCCACAGCCTTTAATGACTCACAAGGAAACCGAAATTGTGTCTGTGAGCCTCTGTAATTGAGTCTCTGTAACATGAGTTAAACATGTGCTAACCCTTTGTTCTCTAACATATGTTTAACTATGGTGCACAAACATGAATTTAAAGAGATTAAACTGCATCAAAGATGTCTCAGAGCTTGTGAGGCAGAGGGCTTCCCAGCAGGGAAAGAACAGCACAAGCCAGAAGGACCAGTTAGGGAGAAGTCTCTTTTCCAAACCTGAGCCATGTTCCTTTCCCACTGACTGCTGGGGATGACAGAAAGGGGACATGGGTGGGCCTTGGAGCCCCATTTACCTGCTCTTAGATCTCCTCTGATACACCTTGCACCCAGCACACAAACCCAAACCCCAACCCCAGAAGAGGCCATGCAGAATCTCTTAAAGAACCAAGACATCCTCCTTTGAGCTCACGGGGAAATATTCCCCTATCACTACAGCTCCTGTGTGAAACAGACACTTCAGGCACCTAACTCCCCCTAAACAAACAAAATCCCAAAGCAGAGCCTGGAGCAGATGCACAAAGGCAGCAATTTCTGTATCATTTTCTAGGTTTCATCGTTTTAATCCACTTCAAGCCCCAGACCATCATTCAGTAATATTTCACACTAGACTGATGTAGAATGTGATGAAGTACAAAAATCCTCCCATGCTGCCTAAAACAATAGCAGACTTCCCAAACTCCTCATGTCCTTTTAAAAACCACTGCTATCCCTCCTATCCAAGGGGATGAGGAATTCTCAAAAAGTCTGTCTAATCAATTAGATGAAGCACATTTCAGACTCTCATGAATGGAAATGATGTCATGTTTGTGGGGACTGTGTACATACCGATAGCAGGGAAGTTCTTTCTGTAGGTGAACCAAAGGCGAGAGGTCACATCCAACAGGATCTCTTCTTTCTCTGAAAAGTGTTCAGCATGGAAAGGCACACACATGAGGGGGGCAGCAAGACAGCTAAACCCACCTCCCACTCACCCTCCCAAAGGAATTCTGCTCCTCACAGTCTGCAAGCCCAGAGAGGCACAGTCTGGCTGAGGAACAGGGCAGTACTGCTGTTCACAAAGCACTTCCTTTCCCCCCCAGAATAGCTGCAATCAACCCAAAGACACTATGGCCACAGGCAAATTATGAAGCAGCAAACCATCCTTCTATCCCCTGCCTCCATGATATGTCCCAGCTTCCATATGGTAACTATCTGCACAAAAATATTCCAGAGTCCATGGAAATGGCCAGACAGACACAAACATGGCAGCTGAAACCCAAGTGCAACACTAACAAAGTCCTCTGAAGCCTTAAAACACTGCACTATGCACACAAAATACCTGTAAAAACACTGTATTTCCTGCCAAGGATCCAAACAGGTTCTTTGGTCTCAGGGAAGTCTTCATACTCAAACCTCAGAGTGTCGTAGGTAAGAGTAGCTAGAAAGAGAAAGGAGAAATCACAGACCTTTGATAGCTTTTCCTTTTGTTTTTAAAACCAGACAAAGCTACAGAATCAGAGCTGCTGTGGCCCAGTGACTCCCACCCACCCAAAAACCCCTGTGCTGGCTCCCAGTGCCCTGTACCCATCAGCTCTGGGAGGCACAGAGGTGACCCAGCCCTGGCTTGCTCCTGGCTGCTCCACAGGCAGAAAAGCAGCAGGATTTCCAGGTTAGGCCAGCTCCAGGTTCTGCCTGGAGCAGAAAACATCTACAACTTCACCTGGCAGCATTTCCCAGAACAGGCACCATCCTGCATGTCATCAGCTATTGCATTGATGTTGAGGGCCTCTTTTCCATTGAGCAAAGTGTTTAAAATCCTCTTGCAGAGAACATAAATTTTGAGGGAAGAACACACAAAACACAGATCACCTTAAGGTGGAAACTAAACCTTGCTCAGTCCTTCCTCAAGAGGCACCAAACCCAGCAGAAGCCTTTACAGGTGTCACCCCACAACGTGAGGAACACAGAGCTGTGCACATGTACTCATGCAAAGGTGACAGGCAAAACTTTTGTCTCTTTTACTGGCTCCCTTCACAGCATGGCATCCATCAGTGCCTAAAAATCCATCCCCTTCCAGGACCATGACAGAAGAACCCAGCAGCCCAGGCTGCCCTTGGATCAGGGCAGCTTAAGCTGTTGTGCACAGGGTACAAACAACAGGGAGGAAAAACCAGAGGACTTGGATGAGCTGTGCTCCACTAGATCTGTGTTTGGAAACACAAACTTTAAAGTAGCCTGGGAATTCTGGAAAAGACCCACATGATTTTACAGGTGCCAATTCTGTAACAAATCACTTCTAAAATTTAAAGCAGAGCTAAAGACAGACTGTTCTGTGACTTAAAGTAGTGATTGAAAACATCTCTCACAGCAAATGCAATAAAATCTGTGGTAATGTGATGGGAATTTAAAGCAGGACAAAGGAGTACATGGCCACAGGCTCCTGTCAGCCCCATTCTTTGCAAAAGCCACCACTCAACAGGGCACACCTCGTTTCTGGCTTCTCCAGAGTAACCTGCCACTACACAAGACACTTTGGCCTCCTGAAGTATCTCAGCCTTTTAATCCAGGTTCCCTGATCTGGAATTCTAACTCCAAATGTCCAAGAAAACACTTGAGCAGACATTATCACTAAGATCAACTACTGTTTAAGCAGGAACCCCAGCAATAGAGATGACAACAGGCTCCTAAATCAAATTTTGAATCAGTCTCTGCCTTAATTTCAGCCCATAATATTTAAATCACGTTCCTTGTGTAAATTAGTCTTTAAGACTGTTCCAGGCACCTTTAGTATTACACAGGCCACACCATTGCCACCCCATGATGTGACTCCTCAGCAAGCTAAGCAAAACAATTCTGCTCGCACAGAAATGTCCCAACAAATTACTGCTGCAGTCTTCTCCTCTAACAAGCTTTAGCAGGGAAATGAAGGATTTCTTTCCCATCTACTACCCAAACTTGCAAATGTACATATTTGAAAAGGTAACTGACATCATCTTAACATACAAACTGCAGTTCTCAGGAAAGTTTTAAAGCTCCAAGGAATATTCTGTGGTTTATTTTGTCAGTTCCTAAGCCTGCCATGTATCCAATTCTCTATCAGGAGTCTGAAAAATAGCTTGAAGGAAATGAGTGACAAGGACGCTACACAGGAACATCAGGCTATCCACAATCCCTCCTTCTCCTTCCCAGCAATATTCCCTGACCTGCTCAAATATCACAACCTCTGCAGCAGCACAGTTTGCAGGGCACCAGATCTTTAGCAAAGACAGGATGCAACTGGACTCTTCAAAGCAAGGATCAGCAGCTGAAAGGGGTGTTGGAGTCTCTCCCCTTCCACCAAAGCTCCGAGAGGAAGAGGTCAGCAGACAGAGGAGGATCTCCAGCTGGACCAGCCACGTGTTCAGGGAATGCAGCACATGTGTCATGACACTGCACATTGGGGAGGAGAGTCCCAGCCTTACAGCCCTTCAGCTGAATGTCCAACATCTGGCTCTGTACAAGGCCCTGTGTGTCCAGCTGTGCATCCCAAAGAGGTGGTCAGACATTCGTGTTGGGATTTGGGGAGAAAACAGTTGGAAAGGCACAACTACTAAATGCAGGAGTTCAAGTTTCCCCTTCACGGGGAAGAAAATTCAAGAGGTTGCTTCCAGTTAGTATCAAGGACATTATAATGGGAGCAGTAAACTCCCCACAAGGCTTGAGGTCACTGGGTGTTTCCTTTACAAGCCTCCACCTTCATATGCTCCAGCACTTTTCCAAAGTCCATCTACTGTGCTATTGCCCAGATGGGCTAAATACTATCCAGTGGCACCCAAACAATTCCAGCAGGGCATAAAGAACATCACAGACTGCACAGGAACCTTTCTCTCCTTCTTATAGCCAGAGATGAACAAGAAAAATACATCTGGAAATTGACCAAGCAGAAATCCTGTTTGAAGCTGCTCATCTCAGAGCTGCAGAAGCTGGGTGAGATCAGCACATTTCTCAGGCAGTGCTCCAAAACTTCACCTTCAGAAAGCCCTCAGTCTATTTTAATTACCGACCTCTGAACATCCAGGACAGTGGAGCAGCAGTTTCTGCAGAGAAGAATGTGCAGTCCCTGCACATCAAACACAACAGTTCAACTTCAGACAGTTTTATAGTTAAAAAGCAGAGTGTCAGCCCTGCACAGCTCACCCTGAGAAAGGCAGCCTTGCTTTCCAGGAGCCTCACACACACTGGGGATGAGGGGAGGCTGGCTGGATCGCTGCCCCATGGGCACACCTTCCATGGGATCTGCAGAACACCTCAGCAGGAAAGGCAAAGCTTTGTACATGCCACAACAGAATCCCAGAATGGTTTGGGCTGGAAGCTTAATGCTCAGCTCATTCCACCCCCTGCCATGGGCAGGGATACCTTCCAATAGACTAGGGTGCTCTAAGCCCTCTCCAACCCAGCCTGGAACAATTCCAGGGATGGGGCAGCCACAGATTCTCTGGGCACCCTGTGCCAGGGCCTCACCTCCCTCACAGGGAAAAATTCCTTCCCAATATCCCATCTAAGCCTGCCTCTGGCAGTGGGAAGCCATTTCCCCTTGTGCTGGCACTCCAGGCCCTTGTCCAAAGTCCCTCTCCACCTCTCCTGGAGCCCCTTTAGGCACAGGAAGGGGCTCTCAGATCTCCCCAGAGCCTTCTCTTCTCCAGGCTGAACCCCAGCCTTTCCTCATAGGAGACGTGCTCCATCATCTTGACACAAGAACAACTCTCTAAACACACAGAATTAGGGCAGAAGATGAAATTTTCCCTCCTTTCTCATAGTCTTAATCAGCACAATGAAACACTCGAGATAGAAACATTATTCCAACTTGTAGCAAACACACCCAGAGGCACAGCTGGGTGCTGGGAGCAGTCCCTGAGTGCTGCTGTCAGTCTGCAAAAGTGCTGGAGGCCAGACTGTGACAGCCCATGACGGATGCTAACTTCATCTCCCACACCTAAGCCATTTGCTTCCCCATCAACTTTGGGAAGCAAGTAACAACAAATGAAGGCTTGGGTGACTCAAACAGAAACATGGCAGGTGATTTTCCCAACCACCTTGATCAGTCTGCGTGCTGAAGAACTTCTCACACAAAAGACCAAAGCCGAGCTTTGGAGCGTGGCACTGAAGGAAAACCAGGCTTTGCCATACCTCCCTTCCCAGACTTGTCCTGGGGCTTCTCCATTCTCTGAAAAGGCCTGGCTCTCACACGTCCCACTCAGGCCACCACAAAAGGCTCAGAAATTAGGTGGATGATCTCTCCTTTACCTGCTACAGGTACCTCACCCAAGGCAAAGGAGGAACACAATTGGATGTGGAACATTTCAAAGATAGTCAAGAAGAGAAGGTAAATTCACTGCTCTAGTAAAACACATTGCTGGAAAACACAAAACAGCTCAGACCCTTACTTCTGCCCTTTGCAGAAGAAAGATTAAATCTTTTCTTTCCCCTAAGCTCTTTCAAACAAGACAAATCCTGATTATCCGAGCACCAATGAGGAGTTAAGGGACAGACAGCGAGGAAAGTCAGGCTACTGAAGCGTGGTGCATTCTTGAAAGCTTGGAGCAAACAGCTCCAAGTTTTGCTGTCAGCTCCCTATCTCAGGAGCAGGGCTGGACACGAAGGGGCTTGAGCCCCTCTCACGAAGGAGATCCAGCCCCACCATCCACCACAGCAAAGTTTTCCTTCCCTTGCATGGCTCACACCAAGGGAAAGCAAACACATCTCAGCATCAGGAGGTGCGAGTTCACTCAGCGGTCCCCAGGTGTGACACTGGATCCGAGGACGCTCTGGCAGAGCCGGGACTCTCTCAGCCGGACCGCCTTGACAACAACAGCGGCACGAAGGCAAAAACAAGTCAGGACAGCCCTGAGGAGGGACAGGAGCTCCGGATCCCCGGCACACCCGGGCTCGGCGACGCGGAGGAGGAGCCCACGGTGCACAGGGAAGCGTTTGTTATTATGAACAACACTTATCGCTGCGGAGGGGGTGGCAGTCGCTATTACGCTAAGGCTGGAGGTAAGCGGGTCCCAGCACAAGTGCCAAACATTTATTTTTACTTCACCCCGCACGAAACCAAAATCCCTACTGCAAACAGCTTTGCTAGAGCTCTCTGTGAGGGCGATGAGTGGCTGAGCCGCCTTCTCACCCCCCGAAAGTCACCTTCTTACCTCCAAGCCGCCTTCTTGCACCTCGAGCCCTCATGGGCAGCGGGGCACAGCGACACCAGCCCTGTCACCGCTCCCCGCTCCGGTTCCCTCCCCCCCGGGCAGACCCGACCCGGCGGCAGAGCTCCGAGCTTTCGAGGAATGACGGCAGCAGCGGGGCTGGGGAGGGCAGAGGGACTCACCGCCCGGCTCCGGCCTACGCCGGCTCACCCCGGCGGCCACACGGCTACCGCCTTCCCCTCCGCCCCACCAGGGGGGCGGCCGGGCCCCGGAGGGCCGCGGCTCCCAGGGCCGTGCCCAGAGCGGAAAGCAACGCATTCCTGGCCGCCCGTCAGGGACGCCGCGCCGGGGAGCCGCGGGCTTCGAGCGGCCGCCGGGCTGGGCTGGGCCGAGGAGTCCCGAGGGGAAGCGCGGCCGCTGCGCCGCGGGCAGGGCCCGCCCGGGACCCACCTGCGTCCATGGCGGCCCCGCCGAGGCTGCGGCCGCCGCCGACACTCACGCCCGGCGCGGCCCTGCGCGGCTGCTGGCGCGACGCGCCGCTCCCGGCCAATGGAAGCGCTGCTCGCCGCCGGGCTCCTCGCCGATTGGCTGTTGGTGGCTTGTCACAGCTCTGCGCGCCGTGCCCCTGTCTGCGGACAAGGGAGCTGCCATGTTGCTGTACGGAGAGGCAAAGCGGAGTGTGGGGAGGCAGCGGGCCGGCACTGGGGTCGGGGCTGGGGCTAGAGGGCGGCGCGGAGTGTGAGGACTCCGTCCCTTGCCTAGAGCGCCGACGGGCGCGTCCCGTGACATGTATACCTAAGGAATAATGTGATACTGGGTGCCGCCATCATGTTGTACGGAGCCGGCCCAGCCCCGCCCCTCGTTCCCCGTGAGAGTAACCCTCTCCACCATGCCCGCCCCANCAGACCCGACCCGGCGGCAGAGCTCCGAGCTTTCGAGGAATGACGGCAGCAGCGGGGCTGGGGAGGGCAGAGGGACTCACCGCCCGGCTCCGGCCTACGCCGGCTCACCCCGGCGGCCACACGGCTACCGCCTTCCCCTCCGCCCCACCAGGGGGGCGGCCGGGCCCCGGAGGGCCGCGGCTCCCAGGGCCGTGCCCAGAGCGGAAAGCAACGCATTCCTGGCCGCCCGTCAGGGACGCCGCGCCGGGGAGCCGCGGGCTTCGAGCGGCCGCCGGGCTGGGCTGGGCCGAGGAGTCCCGAGGGGAAGCGCGGCCGCTGCGCCGCGGGCAGGGCCCGCCCGGGACCCACCTGCGTCCATGGCGGCCCNCCCGCCCCATTCGGAGACGCCTTTCACGGCTCGGCTGCCACGGACGGAGCGGCTCCTCGGGAGGTGGACACCCAGCTGCGCCTACGAGGCAAGCGAGAGGCGCAGTGAGCGAGCTCCCCCTTTCCCCACCTGCCCTGAGCCGTACGACTGCACCTCGGCCAAAATGGCGGCGGCCATGTGGCGGCCGCCATGTTGTGCCGTACAGAACCCCCTTCCCCAGCGGCGAGGGGCGCCGGGGTGACCCGGCTCCGCCATCTTGCCGTACGGCGGCGCGGCGGGGCCGGGGCCGGGGCGGGCCCGGCCGGCCGAAGGCGGCGGCGGCGGTCGGAGATGGTGATCTGCTGCGCCGCCGCCAACTGCTCCAACCGGCAGGGCAAGGCGCGTTGCGGCGCCGTCTCCTTCCATAGGTAAGGGCGGCCCGCCCGGCCCGCCGCGAGGGCCACGGACGGGCCCCCCGCGCCCCTGTCCCG
>VWZS01004201.1:616721-635590 GCA_013397075.1 Rhabdornis inornatus
GGGCCCCCCGCGCCCCTGTCCCGATCCCCTGTCCCGCTCCCCCCGCCGGGCCCCCACGGCAGCGGCTGCCCTTTGTTTCCCTCAGGGGAAACCGGCTCGGGGCTGCCGGATCCTCCAGCCCCGGCCGGGCAGCGGAGCGCCCCTCGCCGCGGGGCCCGGGCCCTCCCTGGCCTGTCCCCCTGATCCTCCCCCAGTCCGTGCCCCCCGCGGCCCGTCCTGCTCCTCATCCCTCCTGGGGATGCTGCCCCCAGGGTTAGTGCCTGTCTGGGAGTTCCATTGGAAACGGAACCTGGGTCCCCTGCTCAGGGGCTTTCTTGCACGCCAGGTATTTCTGCACCTAATTAAATGTTATTAAACACACCCGGTGTAAGCAGCACCCGGGGCACGGTGGCAGCGCTGGACGGCATGTCGGCTGAGCTGGGTGTTTTGGTGGTGGTCACATCCCCCTTCCTTGTGGATAGGCTGTTCTTCGTGGGGCTGGTGAGCGGAATAATGGGTCGATTGCTGATGAAAATGGAAACAACACCTATTAGTCCTGCGCTTTTTGTGAAGTGGAACTGTTGATGCAGTGAATGACTATCAAATATTTCAGCCCAAAGTGAAATAATTCATAAATGAGTGTAATTTAATTCGTAAATGAGTGTAACTTACCAAGACACAACTTTCCCCAAAATCTCCTAAACCTAGCCATTGCCTTGGACTTGGTCATCTTGAAGGTCTTTCCCAACCTCAACAGTTCTACGATTCTATGGTTCTGTAATTCTTCAAGTACCAATCCTTCTGATTTCCAAAATATAGCTTATTTTGTCTGTTCCTTTTTTAGATTTCCTCTGAAGGATTCGAAGCGCTTGATTCAGTGGCTGAAAGCTGTTCAGAGAGACAACTGGACTCCCACCAAGTATTCCTTCCTTTGCAGTGAGCACTTCACCAAAGACAGTTTTTTCAAGCGGCTGGAAGACCGGCACCGGTTGCTGAAGCCCACCGCTGTCCCTACCATCTTCCAGCTGGTGGAGAAGAAACACACCAAGCTGGATTATGTCAGGAGCCGAAGGAAAATAGCCAGGAAGGTGCGGGATGGGGAGACCCTGCGGGAAGCAGGCGGTGAGGTAGCACAGAAGGCCCCATCTTCTGGCCAGGACTTCATGGTGACGCAAGGGACGAAAGAGATGGAGGAGACCACTCTGAAAGAGGAAATAGGATCAGTGTCCAAGGAGGAAGAGGTTCTCCACAGCCAGCTGGATGGCCCTCGGAGAAGGACGTTAGGGGATCATTTGGGTGCGCAGAAAAAGCCTGAGAGGTCTCCTGTGGAGGACTGTGCCAGGGGCAGCTGTGCGGGGAGCTGGGGGACAGACAGGAGCGGCGTGTCAGTGGACGACTTCACCCCGCCTGCCTCTGGTGCTTGCAAATTCATCGGCTCCCTCCACTCGTACAGCTTTTCCTCCAAGCACGCCAGGGAGAGGCCAGCTCTCCCCAAAGAGCAGCTAGAAAGGAAAAGGCCAAAGAGAGATGTGGAACCGAGCTGCAGCAGCCACCTCTTGGGACACGACAAGGCCGTCGCAGAAGTATCCCCGACGTCATCCCTCACCGCCACCCCTCAGAAACCCTCGCAGGGTCTGTCGGCGTCCCCGGCAGACCTGACCCCTCGGCCCGCCACCGAGGCCGTGCTGGGCCGGAAGGGGGACACGGACGCCAACCCCATGTCCATCAACGAGGTGATCATGTCGGCCTCGGGGGCCTGCAAGCTCATCGACTCGCTGCACTCGTACTGCTTCTCCTCCCGGCAGAGCAAGAGCCAGGTGTGCTGCTTGCGGGAGCAGGTGGAGAAGAAGAATGGAGAGCTGAAACTTCTGAGGCAGAGGATCAGCCGCTCTGACAGCCAAGTCAGGAAGCTGAAGGAGAAGCTGGATGAGATGAAGCGCAACAGTTTCCCTTACTTGAACAGCCTGATATCCCAGGACTGTGGTCAGTATTCCCAGGGGTGCTGCACTCTGAGGTGGAATTCCCTGTTTTCTCAGGAGCCATTTAAGCTGGAGGCTATAAAGTTGTGATGGGGAAAAGGTGTTGTCTTGGTTTGAAAGACAAGTGTCTGCTAAGGAAGGCAAGAGCAATTACTATAATTTTGAAGCTAAGGAGCTCTCAGGCAAAAATATGGGACTAGGAATAACAGTTCTATGCTAGGAAAATTAAAATAAAAATAGAGTAATACAAAACAACAAAACACTGAGAGTCAGAATCCAAGCTGACACCCCACCAGTCAGTCAGGGTGTTGGCAGCCATCCCATTAAATGGTGCCTGCATCCTCCTGCAGTGACAGATGTGGTTCTGTTGAAGCAGTGCTCCTGTAGAAGGTGCAGTTTTCCTCTGAAGGCCCAGTGATGATGTGGAAAGATTTGGTTTTCCTCTGGAATCCAGTGGGAAAAGGCTGCTCTGATGTTCCAAATCTCAGTTTTTATCTGGGTAGGGAATGCTTGGCTCCTCCCCCTGGGTGGAGCATCTCCCAATGGGATGATGGAATTTTATCAGTCATGCACTGGGACTCCATGGCCCATTAACAGGAGATATCTCCTGGAGGAAGGATGGGTTGTGGAAAAGATAAAGAACACTGCCCCAGCTGGTTTTAACAGATGCTGATAGAATACGTACTTTTGGTCACATCCTGCTTTGCAAGCCAAGACAAATATGAGAAAGGGACATTCTGGGAAGGAAAAGTAGAGTTTGTGTGAGACCAATGGATACAGATTAAAGAATTTGCACAGTGGGCACACAAGTTAATATATCTTATATCCCTAACCTTTCCACACAGTGAAATGGGAATTTAGGTTGTGGTGTTGCAGGCGACTCTCTTGATGAATTTATTTTCTTTTCTTTCTGGATTATTTTAACTTGTATGTGACACAGTGGCTCCTGTTAGGATTTTCCTTCTTCCTTTGGAGCGTGCTTGTGATTTTTTTTCTGGTGTGTTAATGAGCTGTTGTAGCAGCAGGTATCTGGGAAAGCTGTTATTGTCCTCAGTGGCATAAGAAATAGTTTTGATATTGGATTTCCTATACTGCACTCAGTACTCAGGATGCAGGAAATATAAGCAAGGTGGGAGGTATCAAATATGACAACATTGTGATGCACATTGAGGTCACAATTTGTGAGCAAATGTCTGTGTTTGCTTTGATCCTTTCCTTCCTTGGGAGGCAGAAGTTGGGTTAGGGTATTTAGTATAAGTATTTAGGGTTCCATAGCTCTCATTCATATATATATATATATACACACACACATATATGTATGTATATGAAATATTTATTTATATATATATTTTAAAAGGTGTCTGCCTTTGTTGGAATACCTTCACTGAGATACTAATTGTAGAAGGAGTATCTTTAAGGATGTTTTTCTTTATTCTGGTAAGCACTGTGAATTTTCTCCTTTTTCCTAAGATTAGTGTTTTTATACCTATGTCTTTGAGAAGTGAAAATTTTATGTTCTTGTAGAAGATATTCTTAATATATGAGTTACATGCTGTATTTTATAAGGGAAAACGTAATTTTTCTTAATGAATTTACTGTTTCATTACCCATTTTGCCGTCTCTTATCATCAAAACTGGAGATCAGCGTGTGAAAATGAACCATTTTGGCAATTGTAGCTTGGCATGATGAGAAGTTTATATGGAACCCTTTGGCTGGGAACTTTTTAAAAGGATTTGTTGGTGGCTGTTTCTTTTTGTTTTTTAGCTTCATCTTGGTGCCCTTCTGTTTTGGACTCTTTTTTGTGTGCTCATAGTAATAGTTTATGGCAGTGAAAATAGCTGATGAAGTGCTGTCAGGCAGAGTCTGGTTCATGCCCAGACACTGAGCTTTACTGTAATACAGAGCTGAGTTAAGAAAGGCTTTTCATATTCATAAAAATAGAGTCAGGTAACGCATTAGGTTAATAATAGTCTTTATTAGTAGCCATGTCTCAGTTGTCCCAACTCATCTGATGTGTGGTTGAGGTGATGGTTTTAGCTGTGAACCTGAGCCTGCATATTTTTTTCTGCTAAAGGCACTTCCTTGAGTATAAGTACCTGACTGGACTGACTGTGCAGGTTGTTACCTGTCTGCATCCCTCATGTTCAACTGTTTCCACAGAATCCTGAGCACAGAAAATGAACTTTAGGCCCACACCCACTCAGCAGAGCTTCATTTCGGTGCTAGTTCTCACATACTTTCCTCTAATGAGACAAATAAATTTCTGCTGGCTGTATCCAAGCTGCAGCAGGCTGGGAAGAGCAGGTTTCTGCAGGAGTGATGTACAACACTGCCTGCTAGCCATGCTTGAGGCCAGGTGACTCAGGCTGGGCAAGTGGCTCCCAACTCCAGCTGTAAGGATGTGCTTGAGTGGTGTTTCCCAATGTGTCCTACCAGGGGGATCTACTGGTTTAGGAGAAGCCCCAGGCTGTCTCCAGCACAGCACAGCTGCCATGGTGGCCTTTTCCATCTAAACTTTGAATTGAGGTGTTTGTTTGGTAGGGGAATATTTCCTTCTGTTTCATGAGGTCCATGGACCAAAGGCTGAGGAATGCTGTTGGTGAGGTTAGGCACGATGTAGCAGGCAGGACAGGGTTAGATGTGGCTCCTGGAGGATGACAGGATGCACTGGGAGAAATGGGGGAGAGCCAGCAAGCAGCCAGGGATGTGTCCTGGGGAAGGCATGGCTGTTCTAACAGCACTGTCCTCTGCTACTCTGTCTGCCCATCTTGTTCTGCATGAAGATCTCACAGCTCTGCTGCATCAGACAGGAGATCCCAGCAGCTCCTTCCACAGCATCACCTCCTCTTGTCGTGCCCCAGTTTGGTCCTGTTGTAAAACTACATCTCCCAGCAGGCAGCAGGATCAGTGTCTTACCCAAAAATGAGCTCACTTCCCTCATAGCCATCTTACCACCCTGCGCAAAGCACTTTCTGGGGACGGGGGGGCTCCAGGTAGAGCAAATAGCAAAATATCTGCGAGTATGGCTGGGCATGGAGCAAACACAGGTAGGATTCCATGGGATTCGAGTTTCTGTGTTCATCAGAGAGGTAAAGCTCTTGGAATTCAGCTGCTTGGGGATATTAGGAGTCTCTTCCATGTTGCATGGCCGTTTTCGTGAAGGTCATATTAAAGGCAGGAGAGTTTGCAAAATGAGTTCATGTGAAAAATGGTTAGAACTGTGCTAGGAATCTGTGGGAAATCTGGCTTGGATTTGTCTTTGAGTATCTGTGCAAAGCCAGTGTAGAAATGGGGTCATTTACACTTCTTTTTACATGCAAATGAAGCATAGTTGGTGAACTTCAGGGAAGGAGCACTTCGTGATTTTCTCCTGAGGTGGAGTCCTGAGGCCTGGTCTGTGGTGTTGTCACCCATCGTGGTGGCAAGAGATTTCAGTCATGTTGGAGAAAATTAATAGCAAAATCCCATTCCTCACTGGCAGTGAGAAGTGGGGTTGTGCATAGTTGAAGGTGCTGTGCTTTCACCTGTCTGAGAAGGACTGGACCAGCAACGGGCTGGTTTCTGGTTCAGCTTGAAAATGAACTGTGTCTAATGCGTCACAGAGATGTGCTGTCAGGAAAATTGCCTCCACCAGGGCAGGCTCTGCTAGCCTGGCAGTTGCATGTTAACTTGGAGCTAGATTTTGGAAGATTTTTTATTCTGAGACAGCAGGTGCTGCTTGTGATTTTTTTGGTGCCGTGTCTGAGATGGGAAGAGCCAGGGTAGAAAACTGGTCCGTAGGGTTGATATTGCAAAGAACAAGGAAGCTATAAAGTAAAATGAGAGTGAGATAAGGAACAGGAGTATGTGTGCAGAGGCTAAGAGTGGGGCTGAATTTTTTTGTGCTCAGCATGGGAGCAAGCAGTGTGCAGGTACACCAGCTTTGAGACTTGGTTGAGGAAGGTGGTTCTTTGACCTCCCCCTTGGAGAGAAAGGCAGTTGGAAAGGAGGAAACAAGACTTTTTGCTCAGCTGTTGTTTTTTTTTTTTTTTTTTTTTATTTTCAGTGGGATGGTCTTGTTCTTTCCAGGTTTTTTTTTGCCTAATAGTCTTTGGAGTTTGTGCATTAAGCATTTAATTTTGCAGCGAGTCGGCAATGACTCACAACAAAAACCCAGCTTGCAGCTAGGAAGCAATGAAACAGCAAATTAAGGAAAACTCGAGAGAAAGTCAGGCTGAGCTCAGGTAGGGTGTCTGGTTTCTCATAATAGACTATAATTTTAAAAATATTTTCGATGTTTTGTAAAGCAGAACTACAGGCATTGGAGCATTACCACCTTGGCACTTGGCTATGAAATTAATTACTGAGTCTATAGCACGAACATTTGTGAATATAACCACATTCCCAGCTTTTGGAGCAGAGATGGGATGATCTGTTCAACAGCTGATCTGCTGACACCTGGTGGGATGCATCTTTCTTGGGGAAGAAAGAGTTCTAGCACAGTAGCTGGCAGGGCTTGTTGATAGGGCCTTAAACTAGCTGGGAAAGGGGCAAACCCAGGGTCACCGGTGATGGCAATGGGCTGGAGTGCCTAAACTTGAGGACAGGAGCACTAATGGGATCCCTCAATCTGCTTCACCAGGTGTTGGCTACAATGTACCCCACCAGAAGTGTCTCTGCATTCAGCACCCAGCATGAGGGAGCAGTGAGCAGCTCAAAGCTTTGGCCCAGCCCCAGAGATCTGACATCACTGGCATAAGTGAAACCTGGTGGGAGTCTTCCCTGTGGCTGCTGTGCCCTGATGGATAATTCCAGGCTCTTCAGGAGGGCTAGACAGGGCAGGAGAGGCAGAGGGGTGGCACTGTATGGAATAAAGGGTTGGAGTGTCTGGAGTTCACAATTGGCAGTGGCACAGTTGAGAGCCTCTGGATAAGAATCAAGGGGCAAACAAATAATGTGCATTTCACTGTGGGAGTCTACTCTGGACCTCCCAGACAGGAGGATGACACAAATCATTCCTTGAGGAACTAAGGGACAATTCCCAAGTCAACTGCCCCAGGGGACTTCAACCTGCCAGAAATTAACTGGGACCATCACACAGCTGGTATAACCCAGGCCAGAAGGTTCCTAAAACACCTGCATGACAACTTTAGGGAACAGGTCCTCAGGGAGCTGACTTGGAAGGATGATCTTGATCTCCTGCTTGTCATCAGAGAGGATCTCATGAACACTGGGGCCAGCTTGGCCACAGGCACCATGGAGCCATTGAGTTTAAAATTTCTGGTGACAGGAGGAAAAGTGCCAGAAAAACCTCAGCTCTGACTATGAGGAGAGCAGACATCAGGCTGCTCAGGGAATTAGTGAGTAAGGTCCCCTGGGAAATATTTTGCAGGTGCTGGGGTCCATCAGTGCTGGTCACTTTCAAACATTGTCTCCTAAGGGCACAGGAACAGCAATTCCTGAGTGTCAGAGGTCAAGCAGGTGAGGTAGAAGGCTGGCTTGGCTGACCAGGGGTTTCTCTTGGAAATAAGGTGGAAAAGGAAGGTGTGTGCCCAGTGGAAGCAAGGTCAGGTGACGTGGAAAGAACATAGAGATGCTGCTCCCCACTGCTGGGAGAAAATTCATACAGGCAAAACTCAATAGGAGTTGAAGCTGCCAGAACTGTGGAGAACAATAAAATTTTTTTTTTCAAATGTATAAATGGCAAAAAGCAGTTTAGAAATAATATTGCCCCCTTCCAGGATGAGGATGGTCACCTCACAAATAGGGACAGGGACAAGACAAAGGTATTTAATACTTTCTTTGCCTCTGTCTTTAAATGGATGATGGATCAGTGCCATGAGCTGGAGGACCATGACTGTGAGAATGATCAACTCCCAGTTGACCTAGAAGTTGTGCAGGATCTGCTGCTCCAGCTGGATCCCTGATGGGATTCATCCAAGAATCCCCAAGGAGCTGCTGATGTCATTTCAGTGCCTCTCTCAATGATTGATTTTTGAGCAGTCTTGGGAATCCACAGAGGTTGACTGGAAGCTGGTGAGTGTTGTCCTGATTTTTAAGGAGGAGAGCTTCAGAGACAGCAGACCTGTCAATGCCAATTCAGTGCCTGGTAAAATCATGGAAAAGATTATTCTGGGAAATATTGAAAAACACCTGGAGGACAATGCAGGCATCAGTCACAGGCAGCACAGCTTCCTGAGGGGAAAGTCCTGCTTGTCAAACCTGATTTCCTTCTATGACAGGGTAACCTGCCTGGTTGATCCAGGAAAGCTGGGAGGTGGAATTTTTTTGCACTGCAGCAAAGCTTTTGATACTGTCTCTTACAGGATCCTTCTGGACAAAATATCCAGCCCACAGCTTGATAACTGTGTTATGGGTGAGCAGCTGGCTCATGGGTTGGGCACAACAGGTGACAGTGACTGCGGTGACACCAGGCTGGCACTGGTCACTGAGGGGGTTCCACAGGTCTCCATCCTCAGCCCTATTCTCTTCAACATGCTCATTGACAGCTTGGACACAGGACTTAAAGGAATACTGAGTGAGTTCACAGCCATCACCGAGCTGGGAGGAGCTGTCACCTCCCTCAAGGGCAGAGAGACCTTGACGAATCAGGGATAGACAGTCACCAGCTGTGTGGGGTTTAAAAAGGGCGAGTGCTGGATCCTGCACCTAGGACAGGGCAACCCTGGCTGTGTGTATGGACTGGCTTCGGGTTAGGGCTGGAGACCAGCTGTGGGAAGGGACCTGGGGGTCCTGGTCCATGGCAAGTTCAATATGAGTCACCAGTGTCCTGGCAGCCAGGAGGGACATCTCTGGTCCTGGGAGGCATCGGGGAGGGGATTGTCCCACTCTGCTCTGCACTGGAGTGACCTCACCTCGAGGCCTGGGAGCAGGTTGGGGCACCACAGTATAAAAAAGACATTAAGGTATTGGAGAGTGTCCAAAGGAGGCCATGATGATGGGGAGGGGTCTGGAATGGCCTTATGAGGGGTGGCTGAGGCTTGGTTTGTTCAAGCTGGAGAGGAGGAGGCTGAGGTCAGACCTCACTGTGCTCTTAACATCCTCGCACAGGGAAGTGGAGGGGCAGGGATTGATCTCTTCACTTGGCCAGGGACAGGACTCAAGGAATTGGCATGAAGCTGAGCTGGGGAGGTTTAGGTCAGATATCAGGAAAAGATTTTTCACCCAGAGGATGGTTGGGCATTGGAACAGCTCCCAAAGGAAGAGGTCACAGCACCAAGTCTGCCTGAGTTCTAGAAGTGTTCAGACAATGCTCTCCAGCACATGGTGTCATTCTTGGGGTGCCTGGTACAGGTCCAGGAGTTGGACCTGATCCTGACAGGTCCCTTCCAACTCAAGGATATTCTGTGATGGAGCTGGATGTTTTACTACTTTGCTGGGGAGAGCATCAGCAAAGTGCCTGAAGGGGTGCAACTCTCAGGGCAGAGCAGCAGAGTATAAAGCCACCTTCTGTACTTAAATATGGACAGAATATGCTGAGTGAGGCTGCTCCTTAATTACCAGAACCTTGATGATGATTTAAACCCAGTGAGCAACTGCTGAAGGGGGCAACTGCTGCCCAGTCCAGTGCAGACCCCACACTTTGAATTTTGTTTGGGGATTTTATTTGGGGATTTGTTCTGGAGTTTTTTGGTGGTTTTTCTGTTGTTATTGTTTGCATGTTTTTTGCAGAAAGTGTTCCCCAGCTCAAGGAAATAGGTTATCTGCCTTATTAGCAGCCAGCTGGCCACTCACTGTGGCTTTACTGATAACGCTGTGTAGGAATTCGTGCCAGTGTAGCTTTCTGTGCCAGGGATCTCACTTGAGAGCCACACCAGCTGCGTAGACATGGCCCGAGGGGCTGCCCAGCTGCTCTGTCTGCTTTGTCTCAAGGCAGGGAGAACTCAGGATCTCCTGTTGCAAAGCCTGGGCAGCCAGTTCCAATGTTACAATGCAGGGTGGGATTTGACTTGTAAACTCTCCAGGAGTGGAAAGATGTAGGAGCAGTCTATCTGTGAGTTTGAAGGGATGGAGCTGGGTCAGGTGGTGAAATGGACCTGACCTGTGTGCTCAGTGGCCTGAGTGGCTTCCTGAAGGAAAGAGATCAAGGTGATCAGGTTGCTTATGGTGTGTGGTTTTGTCTCCCAAACTGTTACAATTCATGAGTGTTATGGCTGATTTCAGTGAGATTTTGTAGAACCACAGGATGGTTTGGGTTGAAGGGACCTTAAAGCTCATCTTGTTCCACCCCCCTACCATAGGTAGTGATACCTTCCACTACACCAGGTTGTAGAGAAATGGGGTCTTGGGGGTGCTGGATCCCTAGTGGCTTCCAGAAAGTGTAGGAGAAGGTCCAGGAATGTCCTTGTTAAGAAAGAGGATACAGAGAGAGCTTCCCTGTTAGCAGGTAAAAGAGGAACTGTGCATATGAATGCAAGAGAATCAGCATTAAGAGGACCCTGTTTGAGTGTGAAGCTTTAAGCATGCAGAAGGGTGACCAGGGTCTCTTGTGCTGCAAATTCTAAGATGTTGTTTGTATTCTTGATATCATCATACGCTTACCTTTTAAGCCTCATTAGTGGGTTTTTTGTAAAAATGATGTGCCAGGAGTTTAGGCCTTTGAAAACGGATGTACAGGCTCCTTCATCAGTGTCAGAGGGGTTTCTCTTGGCAGTGACGGTATCCATAAGCCTGAAATTTGAAACAAAGCAGCTCAGCAATTGTTGCTACAATAGTCTTGCATTTACCTGCCCCAACCATGACATAAAAAAGCAAATTGCTTTTCAAATTGCTGCTTTTTTTTCTGATGGATTCAATCAGACTCTCTCCTGTTTGCCTCCCCTCTTGCTTTTCCACTCTCCCAGCCCAGCCCTCCAGCCAGGAAGGAAAAAAGTCTTTAGTCCACCAGTCAGAGAGCAACACTGAAGGTAAGAAGAACACTGCATGGGATGAGATCAGGATGTCAGTACTTACCTGCACTTCGCTGAGCCCCTGGTCCTTATTCCCTTCCACTGTTCTCAACTTTCCCAAGCCACACAAGAACTAAAGAACTCTTCAGCTTTGCTGCCATCTAGGTAGTTTAGAAAAGTAATAATGATCACTTGGCCATGTTGTTTGCCCAGGTGCCAGAGACTCCAGGATGTAGAGTTCTGTCTTCACTTTTCAGCTGGCTGGAATTCCAGCTCTTTGGAAGTGAGACCAGCTCACCAGGTCAGGCACATCCAGCCAGGCTGGATGCTGCACAGGAAGGCAGTGGAGTCAAGCTGGGGCTGCTGGAAATGATCTCTTGGTTTATAATCAGGTCTAAAGAGTGGGAATGGCTGAAGCCGTTCCTTTTAACTGTTGTTTTGATGGTTTTTTCTGAAATGCAAGCTGAAGAAAAGGAAGTGCCCTGTGAAAGCACTGTAGTGACAGAAGCTGTCCTGCTCCAGGGGTGCTGACCCAGGAGAGGGCAGCAGCAGCCCAAGCTGCAGGCTCCTGCAGCATTTCCTAAGCTTTGCTTTTCACTTCCATGGGGGAAATGAGCCTGCAAAAAGCTTGGAAAGAAATGCAGCAGAGAGTGCAAACATCAGCTAGAGGGAGGAGTAGTACACTCCTTACCCACAGAACTGTGTGTTCTCCTCGTGGAATTGGAAAGGTGAGTACAAGAAAATGCTGTCCAGTACACTGACACTGCTGTATGGATTGTGGGAACACCTTTCCATGTCCTGGACAAGCTGCTGGGGACTGCACAGTGTGACAGGATGTTCTACAGAACCTGGCTCTGATGCTGTAGACCTTTATCACCGATTTCCTAGTGAGCTCTTGTGTTTCCTCATGTTGCTTCCCTTGCAAAATACTTCAGGATAAAGCAAAGCAAGTAGCAGCACTTTGCTGACAGGGGCTGGCTTTTAAACCCTGCTCTTTGTGGGAGAATGAGTGCCACAAGTGGTCTCTTTTACCCAGGAAAGATGCTCTTCCTTCTCCTTTGGCATTTCAGGTGTGGACTGTCCTTCCTCCTTGCTCAGTCTTTTAGCCTGACATTTTGTAAAGAGCACAGTAAAACTCAAGCAAATTCTGGTCACAGCCTTACTCCTTTAAGTTGTGGTTTCTCCCTGCAGTTGAGTCTGTGCCTTTTAGACCAGACAGACAGGCAGCTTGTTCTTGTATTCTTGATCTCACTAGGTGTAGAAAACACCCCCCTGGAACGCCCACCTTGCCAGTATGAAATGTTTATCCCATGAGGGGGAGGAGGAGGACGTGCTTTGAGCTTACTTCAGTCACATTTGTCAACATAACAGACTGCTGAGAGTAGCAGACACCCCATTTGTGTGGGAATCCATCTTTCCCAACATCCCGTTGGTGATGTTTTGCTTTCCCTACTTACACCTTAGTCATGGATCTGCTTTGCTCTTCACGTGGCTCTAAACTGTGTGTCTCCATTTTCCTGATGTATTTTTATCAACTTCTGAAAGTAAAATGCAAAACTTTATCAAAACTCTCCTACAGCACCAAGCCTGAGTTCAGGAAGCATTTGGACAATGCTCTCAGGCACATGGTGTGACTCTTTGGGATGGTCCTGCACAGGGCCAGGAATTGGGCTTGATGATCCTTGTGGGTTCCTTCCAGCTCAGCCTATTCTGTGGTTCTGTAAAATGATTTGTTAAAGAAGTTATAACTTTGTGAAACAGACTTTGGTTGCTTTTTCATAACTGCAGTGACAAAGGGAAGTATCTTTCTCTTCCATTTACTCTTTATCTTACAGGCACCCAAGTCTTTTAAAAATGTTTGTCTTAGTCCAGAGCCTTAGTAGAACAGCTTCTGAATGATCCTTGCTTGTCTCTTTGTACAAGTTCAGGCCATTGTTAACCTCTTAAGAAAATATTATAGCCAAACTTTGACCTTGAATGTGTACACAGCCTGATTTTCTTTTAAAATGAGGGCTCATTTCCTCGGCCTCTGAAACAAACAGGAATGGTTATGTAGTCAGTGCTTGAGAAGGATTAGCCCAGAGCATTAGAGGCTTCATTATAATTTAATGATTATTCTTTATGCTGAGGTTTCAGTCATCTTCTTCCCTGCATGTAGATGGGAGGGGGACTTTTCTTTCAGATCCAGCTCCAGAGAGGAACTACAGAGAGCTACAGAAATGGACCACCTGCAAGAGTGCTGTATGTATGGCTAAGAGCTTGTTTGGAAACAGACCCACTTTCCATGACTGTTATTGTTCCCCATCTCCCACCTTGGAGCTGGCACTGCTCTGAAGAAAAGCATTGCTATGGTGTTGTACCATTTCTGAGGTGTTTTGTGTTCACCTCTAGCCAGCTGGAGGCAGCTCACAACAACCTGCAGAGCACAGATCCCTGAGTTTTCTTTCTTCCTTCTTTCTTTTGCTCCACAGAGACTCCCCAGCTGAACCCTGTGATGGAACCCCTGTCCTGGATGCTGGGCACCTGGCTCTCAGACCCACCAGGAGACGTCACCTACCCTACAATGAAGCCCTTCCAGTACCTGGAGGAAGTGCACATCTCTCACGTGGGGCAGCCCATGCTCAACTTCTCGTAAGTCCAGGGGTCTGTCTGTGTTGGCAGCAGCTGCTGGACTGGAGCAAGCATAGCTCCAGGATGATTTGCTAGTTGGGTTTCTTTTCTGATGGCAAAGTACACAAATTGTCACCTACCAAGTGAGATGATGTTGTGGTATGTGACTGCATGATCTGACTTTCATTTTCCTTGAAAACTTGTGATTAATTGGCATTCTTTGTGAAATTCTCACTTAGAAGAAATGAAGGAGCTGTGGCATGGCTACCAGGTTTGTCCATTTTAAACTCAGTCTTCACTGCTGTGAAAATCTGAGAAAAATTACTGCTTATCAAACCATATAGGATAGGAGGCAGATAACTTCACTACTTGCTTTGGCTGCAAGTGGTTGTTCTAAGAGAAATCAAAAGAAATCCAGAGAGAGGGAAGTAACAAGTTGGCTACTGCTCAGTACTGCTTCAGTGTTCCTTTGGGAGGGGTGAGTTGGAAAGTGTGTTGCTTTGAAAACCAAGAAAAGAAGAACTACGAGATGGAAGTGCTGTGTGAGAGATGCCCTGTGTACCTGGAGTGTGATGGAGCTGCCAGCACAGCCTGTGACTGCTTTAGTCCAATTTCCAAAAGAAACAAAGCTCTGACAGCCTTGCTCTAACTGCATCTCTCTCCTCAGCTTGTGAACAGTTGCTTATTTGAGTCACTTTTTTTTTCCCCTCCTTTTCTTTGTGCCAAGGAGTTACATAGCTGTGATCTGTTGAGCTGTAGGAAGCACCAGGAAAATAGGCAACAGTCTTGGAGGACAGATACCTTTCCTGGTTCCTGGAGCAGTGGCTCTTAAAAGACAGTCCCTGTATCCCTTAAATGCTCCAAGCACTGAAAGCTGCCTGATTTAAGTTTGTTTCTCCTTTGGTATAATCACTCATGTTATGGGTGACCAAACTTAAAATTCTTAAGGCCTCCTGAAGAATAAATAAGAGTCTCAACTGAACTTTTTATCTTTTTGAAGGGGGTGATGGGAGAAATATGTCTGCTCTGTTGCTTCCAACAGCAAGGAATGTACAGAAAAAACAACTTAGCCAGGTGTAAAAGCTAAATAAAGATGATACAGTAATTCCAGATATTTATTTGAGAAAAGGAAGTTTTTGAGACACATGTGGCTTCAGCATCTGTGGAACATCTGAGTTCCTGAGGGGTTTCTGAACTAATTATTGGAAAGACCCAGGGGCTGTGGAAAATCTAAAGCTTGAACTTAAAGACTTAACTCCAACTCTAGGAAATAGCTGTGCCTCTGTAAAGTAACCATATTTTTCCAGGTTTATGTCTCTCTAATGTGAAGTGTTGTCAGTTTTTACTCTTCAAAGAGTACTGCAGGCACTCACATGATTAAATAAGAGGAAATCAGGCCAAAAATATTCTTTGAGTGCAAAACACATCAGCTTTTGTGCTCTGGTTTCTCTTCAGGTTCAACGCCTTCCACCCGGATACCAGGAAGCCCATGCACCGGGAATGTGGATTCATCCGCCTCAAACCTGACACTAACAAGGTGGCCTTCATCAGTGCCCAGAACACAGGTACACCCCTGATACCCACACTGGGCAAAAGAAGAGCTCCTTACCCTGCTGGGCCGTTGCATCAGTTTTTCAGAAAGTTCTTATGCCTCTCAGAGTTTTATTTAAATAATTTTCTCTGTCAGAATCACTGCCCTTTGGTGCTGGACACACAGTGGTTCCTAAACTGGGAAAACCTCCCAGTGTGTGGATGTAGCACCTTGGTACTTCTTACCTTATGAAGACTGAAGGAGAGAGAACCACATGTCAATTATTATAAGTGTTAAGCCCTGACTGATGCTTAAATTTGCATCTACAATGACAGGTGCTGAAGAGAAGAGTGCCAGTTGTGTTGTGATACTCATCCCACATGGTGTGAATAGGCCTGGCTGGATTTTTGTGAGCAGTGTTCCATGTCAGAGATTGTGTGGATCTGCAGTTCTCAATAGTGCTAGGGCAAATGAAACCATTCTTCACAAGAAGTGCTGGTCTCTTAAGTTGCCTAATAGAGCATGGAATGGTTTGGGTTGGAAGGAACCTTAAAGCCCATCTTGTTCCACCTCCCTGCCATGGGCAGGGACACCTTCCACTAGACCAGGTTATTCCAAGCCCTGTCCAACCTGACTTTGAATACTTCCAGGGATGGGGCAGCCACAGCTTCTCTGGGTAACCTTTGCCAGGGGCTCACCACCCTCACAGGGAAGAATTTCTTCCTAATATCTAACCTAAATTTCTCCTCTTACAGATTAAAAACTTTTTCCTTGTCCTGTCCTTATCCAAATGTGTAAAAGGTTCCTCTTCCTCTTTTTTATAAGCCCCCTTTTAAATACTGAAAGGCCAAAATAATAATTGTCATATTTTGTAATTGTAGTAATTGACATGCTTAAATAACCTTCGTAGCCTAATAATATGTATGCCCTTGCTTTTGTCTAGGTCTGGTGGAGGTGGAGGAAGGGGAGGTGAATGGACAAGAGCTGTCTATAGCTTCTCACTCCATAGCCAGGATCTCCTTTGCCAAGAAGCCCCATGTAGAGCAGGTGAGTGCACACAGAGTGAGCCATTCCCATGGCATTGCTTGCCCCAGAAGGAGTCTAGCTGAGGGGATATGCTATTTAGCATGCTTTAATTACAGAATGCCAGCAGGAGTTCTTGGAAGTACTGCACTGGCATCCTGGCTTATTCTTTCTGTAAGAGCCTTCAGAAGAGATTTTGTACATTATGAGACCCAGAGGGATCATTATGATAAAAACTGATAGGCTGGATCAGACCAGCTAACCCAGAATCCTGTCTCCAGAATGGGCAGTAGCAGATCCTTAGGGAAGAAAATAGGAAAGTCTTGGCTAAATACTCTTTAATTGCAGTGGGATTAGTTATTAATGCTGGTTTTCTGGATTGATTGCAGTATGAATGAGGATGCACATTTAAGGTATGGTCAGTGTTGTGTCTTATGAGGATATTTCAGGAATACCTGCAGATCTTGCTCTCTTGCTTTTCAGAGCATTCAGACCTTGCTCTGGGCTCTTTTCCCATCTGTGGCTGCAGGGCTGGCACTTGCTGCCAGCTCCACCTTTGGTTGGCTGCTTTTGGGGGTTTGACATTTTTTGGGTGTGTAGTGGGGGTTTGTTGATACAGCTGGTAGGGGTACAGTCAGATGTGAATACATTGGCACTGCTGGAGTCGGTGTGGCATATTGAGGTCACCTCTGGAAGTGACACTGTCACATCTGAAGCTGTCGTGGCTGAGCTGTAGCTGAGAGACAGCGAGGCTGAACAAGCTCTCACAGCCTGGTTTTTGTGTGCTATGAAACTGACCCTTACATGACAGAGAGCACAAGTTTGTGCAGATGTAGACAAAAATTTTATTTGCCTACACAGATAGTGTCCTAAGTTTGGAAAGTCCCAACTCCCCTGCCTTTGGATGCATGTTTTCAGTTGTTGGGTTTCCCCTTTCGCAGGAACAGCTGTATTGCCTCATTCCCATAGCAAAAGTAAAGCCATTAGATACCATGGATGTCAGCAGGGAAGCAGAACTCTTAATTGCAAACATTTAAATAAAAGGGACTGTCCTCTTTGAGTCACTGCCTGAACTGTGGGGAGATAGACTGGCAGGAGGAGAGGGAGAGGCAAGGAAAGCCAGCAGATGTCTTCCTAATTGAGGGCTCCAAGGCTGGCTTTGGCTGGAGGAAGGAAGCTCAGGCTGGAGGTCCATGCTCATCTGGTACCTGTGGGAAGCTCAGGCCCAGGGACTGGTCCTAGTGAGTATCTGGGAGGCCCTTGCTGGTGAAGGAGGTTGTGGAATGAGAGGGGTTGCCAGGAAACCAGGTCCTAGAGCCTTTTCTCCTTCACCAAGAACAGCTTAAATTGCCTGTGGAAGCAAAGAGGCCACAGGTTTGTGAGAAGGGCATGTGTGCTGCTGCTGTAGTTGCTCATTTTGAGAAAACTTCACCATATTGTTGCATTCCTGGTGGAAAGTGACTCAGGGTGGCTGTCACTGGGGCAGGAATGCCCATTTCCTGCACCAGGCTTTGTCATGAGCAGTTTAGGTTGCTGGAAGACTCACCTTTAAAGGTATTATCACTGCAGATTTAATACAAATTTGTGAAAGCACAGCTTAACAAAAAAAATTTGATGGCAAGGTTCCCTCTGTTACTACTCATGGATGAGGAGGGGCAAGGACCTCCATTCTTATTGGATGCAGGGGGAATATAGTAACTGAAGATGAGGAAAAGGCAGAGGTACTTAACACCTTCTTTGCCTCAGTTTCCTGCAGGAAGGCAGGTCATCCTCAGGACAACTGGCCTCCAGAGTGGATAGATAAGGACAGGGAGGAGGCAGTTCCACTCAGATACTCTTAGGTGTCTCTGGGACAGATGGGATCCATCCTAGGGGGATGAGGGAGCTGCTGGATGAGCTCCCCAAGATGCTCTCCATCATTTACCATCAGTCCTGGCTCACCAGGGAGTTCCCAGAGAACTGGGGGTGCCAATGTGACCCCATCCACAAGAAGGACCATAAAGATGCTCTGGGGAACTCCAGGCCTGTCAGCCTGACCTCGGTGGCCAGGCTCTGCAGAGGGACCCAGACAGGCTGGACAGATGGGCTGAGTCCAGCAACATGAGGTTTAATAAGTCCATGTGCCTGGTCCTGCACTTTGGGCACAACAGCCCCCTGCAGCACTACAGGCTGGGGACAGAGTGACTGGAGGACAGTGCCCAGGTGGAAAGGGACCTGGGGGGGACTGGTCAGCAGCAGCTGAACATGAGCCAGCAGTGTGCCCTGGTTTATCAGGAATAGTGTGGCCAGCAGGACCAGGGCAGTGATTCTTCCCCTCTGCTCGGCACTGGTGAGGCCACATCTTGAGTGCTGTGTCAGTTCTGTCCCCTCAGTTTAGGAAGGACGTTGATAGGCTCAGACACATCCAGAGAAGGGCAACAAGGCTGGTGAGGGGCTTGGAACACAAGCCCTGTGAGGAACAACTGAGGGAGCTGGGGGTGTTTAGCCTGGAGATAAGGAGACTCAGAGGAGACATCATCACACTCTGCAACTCCCTGAAAGGAGGGTGTAGCCAGGTAGGGGTTGTTCTCTTCTCCTAGGCGACCAGTGACAGGAAAAGAGGACACAGTCCTAACCTGCACCAGGGGAAGTTTAGGCTGGATATTAGGAAAAAATTCTTTACAGAAAGCATGATTAGGCACTGGAATGGGCTGCCCAGGGAGGTGGCGGAGGTGGGGATGTTTAAGAAAAGCCTGGATGTGGCACTCAGTGCCATGGTTTAGTTAATTAGGTGGTATTAGGTCTTAGGCTGGACTTGATGGTTTCAAAGGTCTTTTCCAACTTAGTTAATTCTGTGATTCTGTGAACCTGCCTTGGTC
>VWZS01004201.1:636125-714563 GCA_013397075.1 Rhabdornis inornatus
ATGCCCTTGCTTTTGTCTAGGTCTGGTGGAGGTGGAGGAAGGGGAGGTGAATGGACAAGAGCTGTCTATAGCTTCTCACTCCATAGCCAGGATCTCCTTTGCCAAGAAGCCCCATGTAGAGCAGGTGAGTGCACACAGAGTGAGCCATTCCCATGGCATTGCTTGCCCCAGAAGGAGTCTAGCTGAGGGGATATGCTATTTAGCATGCTTTAATTACAGAATGCCAGCAGGAGTTCTTGGAAGTACTGCACTGGCATCCTGGCTTATTCTTTCTGTAAGAGCCTTCAGAAGAGATTTTGTACATTATGAGACCCAGAGGGATCATTATGATAAAAACTGATAGGCTGGATCAGACCAGCTAACCCAGAATCCTGTCTCCAGAATGGGCAGTAGCAGATCCTTAGGGAAGAAAATAGGAAAGTCTTGGCTAAATACTCTTTAATTGCAGTGGGATTAGTTATTAATGCTGGTTTTCTGGATTGATTGCAGTATGAATGAGGATGCACATTTAAGGTATGGTCAGTGTTGTGTCTTATGAGGATATTTCAGGAATACCTGCAGATCTTGCTCTCTTGCTTTTCAGAGCATTCAGACCTTGCTCTGGGCTCTTTTCCCATCTGTGGCTGCAGGGCTGGCACTTGCTGCCAGCTCCACCTTTGGTTGGCTGCTTTTGGGGGTTTGACATTTTTTGGGTGTGTAGTGGGGGTTTGTTGATACAGCTGGTAGGGGTACAGTCAGATGTGAATACATTGGCACTGCTGGAGTCGGTGTGGCATATTGAGGTCACCTCTGGAAGTGACACTGTCACATCTGAAGCTGTCGTGGCTGAGCTGTAGCTGAGAGACAGCGAGGCTGAACAAGCTCTCACAGCCTGGTTTTTGTGTGCTATGAAACTGACCCTTACATGACAGAGAGCACAAGTTTGTGCAGATGTAGACAAAAATTTTATTTGCCTACACAGATAGTGTCCTAAGTTTGGAAAGTCCCAACTCCCCTGCCTTTGGATGCATGTTTTCAGTTGTTGGGTTTCCCCTTTCGCAGGAACAGCTGTATTGCCTCATTCCCATAGCAAAAGTAAAGCCATTAGATACCATGGATGTCAGCAGGGAAGCAGAACTCTTAATTGCAAACATTTAAATAAAAGGGACTGTCCTCTTTGAGTCACTGCCTGAACTGTGGGGAGATAGACTGGCAGGAGGAGAGGGAGAGGCAAGGAAAGCCAGCAGATGTCTTCCTAATTGAGGGCTCCAAGGCTGGCTTTGGCTGGAGGAAGGAAGCTCAGGCTGGAGGTCCATGCTCATCTGGTACCTGTGGGAAGCTCAGGCCCAGGGACTGGTCCTAGTGAGTATCTGGGAGGCCCTTGCTGGTGAAGGAGGTTGTGGAATGAGAGGGGTTGCCAGGAAACCAGGTCCTAGAGCCTTTTCTCCTTCACCAAGAACAGCTTAAATTGCCTGTGGAAGCAAAGAGGCCACAGGTTTGTGAGAAGGGCATGTGTGCTGCTGCTGTAGTTGCTCATTTTGAGAAAACTTCACCATATTGTTGCATTCCTGGTGGAAAGTGACTCAGGGTGGCTGTCACTGGGGCAGGAATGCCCATTTCCTGCACCAGGCTTTGTCATGAGCAGTTTAGGTTGCTGGAAGACTCACCTTTAAAGGTATTATCACTGCAGATTTAATACAAATTTGTGAAAGCACAGCTTAACAAAAAAAATTTGATGGCAAGGTTCCCTCTGTTACTACTCATGGATGAGGAGGGGCAAGGACCTCCATTCTTATTGGATGCAGGGGGAATATAGTAACTGAAGATGAGGAAAAGGCAGAGGTACTTAACACCTTCTTTGCCTCAGTTTCCTGCAGGAAGGCAGGTCATCCTCAGGACAACTGGCCTCCAGAGTGGATAGATAAGGACAGGGAGGAGGCAGTTCCACTCAGATACTCTTAGGTGTCTCTGGGACAGATGGGATCCATCCTAGGGGGATGAGGGAGCTGCTGGATGAGCTCCCCAAGATGCTCTCCATCATTTACCATCAGTCCTGGCTCACCAGGGAGTTCCCAGAGAACTGGGGGTGCCAATGTGACCCCATCCACAAGAAGGACCATAAAGATGCTCTGGGGAACTCCAGGCCTGTCAGCCTGACCTCGGTGGCCAGGCTCTGCAGAGGGACCCAGACAGGCTGGACAGATGGGCTGAGTCCAGCAACATGAGGTTTAATAAGTCCATGTGCCTGGTCCTGCACTTTGGGCACAACAGCCCCCTGCAGCACTACAGGCTGGGGACAGAGTGACTGGAGGACAGTGCCCAGGTGGAAAGGGACCTGGGGGGGACTGGTCAGCAGCAGCTGAACATGAGCCAGCAGTGTGCCCTGGTTTATCAGGAATAGTGTGGCCAGCAGGACCAGGGCAGTGATTCTTCCCCTCTGCTCGGCACTGGTGAGGCCACATCTTGAGTGCTGTGTCAGTTCTGTCCCCTCAGTTTAGGAAGGACGTTGATAGGCTCAGACACATCCAGAGAAGGGCAACAAGGCTGGTGAGGGGCTTGGAACACAAGCCCTGTGAGGAACAACTGAGGGAGCTGGGGGTGTTTAGCCTGGAGATAAGGAGACTCAGAGGAGACATCATCACACTCTGCAACTCCCTGAAAGGAGGGTGTAGCCAGGTAGGGGTTGTTCTCTTCTCCTAGGCGACCAGTGACAGGAAAAGAGGACACAGTCCTAACCTGCACCAGGGGAAGTTTAGGCTGGATATTAGGAAAAAATTCTTTACAGAAAGCATGATTAGGCACTGGAATGGGCTGCCCAGGGAGGTGGCGGAGGTGGGGATGTTTAAGAAAAGCCTGGATGTGGCACTCAGTGCCATGGTTTAGTTAATTAGGTGGTATTAGGTCTTAGGCTGGACTTGATGGTTTCAAAGGTCTTTTCCAACTTAGTTAATTCTGTGATTCTGTGAACCTGCCTTGGTCTGTGGATAATGGGCTTGGAGCTGGTATTGTGGAGAAGGCAGCTTTCTTTAGGAGAGAACACGGCTTGTTTATTGCCTGCTGTACTGAGGATATCCTTCCTTGGTGGTGCATTGACAGCAGGCATGTGGATGGCAAAGGGAAGAAAGCACAGGTAAGGGATTCAGCTTGTGGACACTCATTGCTTGATTTCCTTATTTCTTTTCCCACCCCTGGTTTAGATTACCAGAAAATTCAGGCTCAATTCTGACGGGAAACTCGAACAAACTGTCTCAATGGCAACCACTACGCAGCCCATGACTCAGCACTTCCACATTACCTACAAGAAGGTGACACCCTGACCCCAGGTGTGCCAGGTCTCCTCACCAAGGGCAAGGAGCAGGACATCATGCACCAAGAGCAGCAGCAGCTCAGGAGCATGGCATGGCAGACCCTGGAGCCAGCTGCCTGCGCTCATCCCTGGGCCCCAGAGCTGCCTGTCGTGTTGAGAATGTTATTCAGATGTTTCTGTAATGGTATATAAAAAAAAAATAAATAAAAAGCTTTTATTTTTATGGCTGTGTCTTTGGTGTGACTGCAGGGTGGTGTGTGCTGCCTGCTGCTTGGCAGTGCTCATAGAGGGGCTTTGTACTGCCTGTTCATTTGTAGGTGTTGGGTTGGAGATCCAACCTCCTGAACAACCTGGATAACTTTGGGGAAGCCACAGGTTCTGGAATGGATTTGCAGTGCAGGGAAAGACTCTGAGAACTCCAGAGCCTGTCCAATGAAACTTGGCTTAAGTATCAGGAGGGAGCCACCTGCATCTTGTTCTGGGACATAGGAAACTGTCACAGGCCCTGATGCCAACCATGCTGTCCAGCAGTTTGGAGGGAATTGCTGCAGTGTGGAAGATTGGGGCCAGACTTCAATGCAGAATATCACAAGAGTTTGGGGGACGACTGTGAGCCAACAAGCAAGAGAAACTGCTAACAGTGCCTCCATGACCCCTCTGAAATGAAAAGCAGGATGCTGAGAAGGGCCTTGCCTGGTTTCTTCTGCCTGTTTGCTCATTACTGCAGGACTGGGGGAGTGGGAGCTGTGGGAGAGGGAAGGATGCATCTGCAGAAACTTGGGGAGAGGGTGGGATAAGGCTGAAGAACTGGTGGAGAGGGAATAATGTGGATGTTGAAAATGGGAGAGAGGGGCCATTCCTGATCAGTCCAAAGCAGCATTCTGTGCTGCTTTCCTTATTCCTGTGGGGATGCAGCCCAGAAAGAGAAGAGGAAAGGGAGAGCCTGGATCTCTCAGCAGATTTCTAAGGGAGCAGTGTCTGCCCTTCCTGAGGGACAGAGACAGATGGAGATGGGGGCAGACCCTCCTCTCCTTGTCCCACAGCAGCTCTGTTGTCCTGAGGAGGCTCTCCAGGCTGGAGGAGGCAGCCCTGGCACAGCCACGAGCTGAAGGGCATTGCCTGTGGGAGAAGTGACCCCAGCCAGGATAAACCTGTTCAGGGGGTCTCCTCTGAAGAAGCCCAGAGCCCTTCCCCATTCTGGGGCATCACCAGGAGCTGTGTGGTGGCTGTGCTTCCCAAAGGGTGCCGGGTCCCCACTGCCACTCTGCTCTACCCCCTTCCATGACCCAGGTGGCTGCAGAACCCCTGGCGTTGAGCTGCTGCCTTGGCAGACCTTGTTTCCCAGGAATGGCCTCCAAACATTGGTGTCAAGAGTGTTGGGGGCTGTGTCTGCCCCAGCCAGGGCAGCTGAGCATGGCATGAGGCTTCTCAAGGCAACCACAGCCTCAGGGTGCCTTCTGCCCTGGAGACATGGAAATCTCATGGAGGTGCGAGTGGGAAAACCCTGGCAAGCAGGGCGCGGCTCTTTGGTACTTCCCAGCACCTCCCCCTGAGCAGCACCCTCCTTTTGGAGGCTCCAGGCTGTAACAGATCCCGTGGAAGGAGGCATCCTTCATGAGAACTGCTCAGAGACAGGGATCCAAATGATGTCTTTGGAACACATAGGAAAGAGGCAGGAGAGATCACCTCGCAGACCAGGCATGTGTCCTCCCTTGCCAGGGCATTGGAATGCCTTCCCCTCTGAGGAGAGGAGCATGGGCCATGCTCTGCAGCAAGGAACACAGGATGCTGCAGCACCCAGAGCAGTGCCAAGGCAGCACCACGGTGGTTTCTGGGAGGATCGAGCTACGGTTGAGAGAGACTTGGAGTGAGGCTGATCCCAGTGGAGGCTCTGCAGCACTGGCAGGAGGTTTGCTGCACTTTGGCAGGAAAAACTGTCCTGGATCACAAGCATCACTCTGGCTGAATGTGACCTGGGACATGGGGGGTGTGTGTGTGCAGGCACAGCCCCCAGAGTGCAGCCAGCCCTCTGTCTCCCATTTCCATCCTCCTGCTGTTGCAAATGGTTCTTAACTTGCTGGGAATTGCTCTCAGCCCTGCTGGTTTTTAGCTGGGCTTTTAGGAGGAGCAGTGGGAACCACCCCAGTGCTGGCTCCAGGCGAGTCCCACCGGACCTTGGTGGTTTTGGCATGTGCAAAAATGAAATAAAAGCCCTGGTCTCTGGGGAGCCAGCCAGCCGAGAGTGGATGAGCGCTCCCATTAATGTGTCATTAATGTGCAGCTCTGGCGTCGGCTCTTTTGGCAGTGCAGAGGTAATTACAACCCAACTGCAAAGCATTGCACATGGATTTATTTACTGCCTTATTAGCAGCATCTGTTCTCCCAGAAAAGTGGCTCAGCTGTTTGCTCTGGTTCAGGGAAACCAGTGGAACTCATTGCATGGATGGTCTATGCTAACTCCCCTCCTTGGGCTGGAAGGTGGAACAGAGCTTCATCCCAAACCTGAAGGACATGGCTGTGTTTGAGATCCCAGCAGCATTTCTCTTCCCATCTGTCTCCCAGCACTGCCCCACAATGTTTTACCATCAGAAAATCATAGAATCTTCGAGTCATGGAATCATCAAAGTTGGAAAAGCCCTTTAAGATCAAGTCCAACCATCAACCTAGATGAAGCTCTGTGCCCCCTTTCATGCTGTGCTGGGCTCAGGTGCTGAGGAGAGGCACTAAACCAACAAGCAGGGTGAAAATGAAACCACAGTGGTGTGCTCACCTCCCTTAGCCCACCTTCCAGCCCAAGCAGGTGAGTTAGCACGGACCATCCATGGGATGAGTTCCTCTGGTTTGCCTGAACGAGAGCATCAAACTTCCTCTGTGTTCTCCACTAAACCATGTCTTGTAGTGTCACTTCCACACATTTTTTTGAACACTCCCAGGGATGGTGACTCCACCACTGCCCTGAGCAGCCCATTCAAATGCTTGACAAGCCTTTCAGTGAAGAATTTTTCCCTAATATCTGGCTTAAACCTCTGCTGGTGCAGCTTCCTCTTGTCCTACCCCTTGTTCCCTGGGAGCAGAGCCTGACCCCCCCAGCTGATCCCTCCTGTCAGGGAGTCATGCAGAGCCAGAAGGTTCCTCCTGAGCCTCCTTTTCTCCAGGCTGAGCCCCTTTCCCAGCTCCCTCAACCCTTCCTTATAAGTCTTGTGTTCCAGACCCTTCACATCTGTGTTTCCTTGTCTGGACACAACTCTCTTCTTTAGCAAGAGCCATGGGGTGGCTGTGCCTGGAGCTGCAGGACCCTCAGCTCACTCAGAGCTGCAGTTGCCTGCGCTCCCCAGAGTATCGCTGCTGCTGAGCCACAGCAGCCAAATCAGTGCTGCAGCATCCACTGCCTTGGCTGTTGTCTTGGCCTGGCTTTGCTGCTGAGCACATTTCCCAAGGAAAACCTGGCTTTGTTGACTAAATGTTGTGGCAAATGCAAGGGAAGTGGCTGCAAATCCACCGGAGGAGCCAGTTCATTTAGGGCACAGAGCATCAAGGGAGGAGGAAAACACCTGGAATGGGGAGGTGGGAAGCACCATCCAAAAGGCTCTCATTGCCTGTGGTGGGACATGAGGTTCCTCAATAAAAATCACATGTGGCCCATGCCAATCAAGGTGCCAGGTTGGGATGCAAAGTGTAGAATAACAAGTGTAAATATTTATTCATGGCCAAGAGATGTCCCAGCCAAATCAGGGCACCCAGATATGGTTTTTTATGAGGTTCTTATGTCCATCAAGCACTCAGGTAAAACAGAACTTGACTGAGCACTGAGACCCACACTAACAGATCTCCAATCACAGTAAAATTTAGCAAAGCCGCTGTTTCTGCCTATCGATCCAGGTGTTCTTGAGCCTCTCTGGGTACAGTCACTGACCTGGGACACCAGACAAGGCTGGCAGGGTCTCAGAGCCTGGGATGCTGTGGTACCTTGGTCATCCCAGGGATAAAGCTGTTCTTTATCCCTCAGGGACTGCTCTAAGCCTCCCAAAAGCAAAGTCCTTCTCTCCAGGGCCAGGCTGTCCTTTTGTTTGTTTTACTTCAGCACAAACAATACCGAAGTCTTCAGTAAAACTCCACTGCTTCTTTACATCACAGTGTTTAATTAATATATATATATAGTATATATACATAAAGTTTATATACTTTTGTAATATAAAGGATACTTGACAGTTAGGGAAGGGATTTTTCATCACATTTGACAAGCCTGTCACACACCTGGATCTCCACCTGGCTGCTGCTCCTTTCTGGCACCATCTATCCTCCAAGCAGCCCCTGCTCATCACATCTGCTGTCAGAGACTGAGATAGTTTTCATGCCTCAAACATTGATATAAAGTTTTGCTCACTATAACAAAAGCTGTATGAAGAAGCTACAACCAAAGAAGCCTCCCTGAAGATGCCTGACTGGGACTTTGGACTTAAAATCAAACTGCTGAGATTAGATAAAGGGAAAAGCCATTCTTCAATCACCTGAAACCTGCAAGTAAACAAGGAAAAGAATGTGAGCCAACCCCAGCAGCTGTGCTAAATCTGTTCTGGCTTCTTTCGGTGTGGGGGAGGCCATAGCCCCCAGACCCATTTGTTGGGAGAAGGTTTGCACAGATTTCCCCCCAAACTGAGGTGAGGGGGGAAGTTTGGGTGTGTTGTAACGCTCTGCTCAGGGCAGTGAACCCATCCTCCCCTACACAAACTGCCTACGGAACCCCCAACCCCGGGATGGCCACATCCATGGGACATTCACTGAGAGGCAGCTGAGAGGGAGTGCCTTAATCCATCAAAGACCCCCAAAGTACCCCCAGAGCCATTCCTGAAGCCTTGCACCACAGCACTGCACGGGATGCAACAAACCCAGAGTCTGCTGTAAGAGACAATGGCAAATTCCCCCTCTGCCCCCCCGGATTTTCCTACCTGGCCTGAGCATCTATTAACCCATCAGACTGTATGCTTTTTGGGGGGACCTTCACTGTGACAACGGTGGGGGTTTTGCACCACTTAATTAGTGGTTTGTTTTAGTCTTTTCTGCCTTCACTCAGAGCCAGGATTAACAAATACATGATGGAAATGGATTTTCTTGTGTTTGGGTTTGGTTCGTTGTTGAATCTTATTAGAAAGTACAGAGTGTTCAGCAGCACTTCCAGGTACCTGCTAGAAGTGAGAAAAATGGAGGAAGATCCAGCTGCTACAGGGTTTCTTAAAGCTAAACAGTTCAATAGAGAATTAATACTTATATTATTTATACTTTTAACCTAATAACTAGATTTTCATGACTCTTAGTGTGTTACTGATCCAACACTTCACCACCAAGAAAACCAGCTGGAGAGGATCAATGGAACATTGTTGGGATGCACAGAGTGGTGATGTTGTTCTTATTCTATCCCTGTTACTCTTTTGCTGTCCCTCCTCACCTATTTCCTATTTTTTTCTCTCTCTCTCCCCAATATTTACTCTCAAATAAAACCCATACTATTGTCACTGCCGTATGGTCTGGTTCGCACTTTAATTCGGGCAGAGGCATTTCTAACAACCTCAGAAATGGCGTGCTGACATCTGGCCAGAGGTGCGAGCGCCGTGTCCCGCGTGGGGCTGTGGCAGTGGGACTGCGGGAGTGCCAGAGTGACTCAGCCACTCCAGCAAACCCGGGAGCGCCTGGCGCTGGGCGCTGCAGCTCCCCGGCACGGATCGCTCCTGCAGCCTCATTCGCTGGGAAGCTGCCAGCCGACTGCCACCTCCTCCTCTCTGCAGGCAGCTCTGCCCCATTCTCCGCTCACCGCCTGCGTCTCCAGTGGCAAAATGACCCGCCGGAGCGGAGGGACACGGGGCTGAATCCCTGCGTGTGGCAGGCACGGAGCGCAGGAGCCGGGGATGCGGCCGGAGGATGCTGCAGGGAAGGTACAGGGAAGGCAGCCGGGCTGGGGTGGGCAGGCTCACGGGCAGGATTCAGCCTTGCACTCCGTCCCGCTGGGTGCTATGACCACCCCGTGCGACCGAGGGACCCCTCAAACCGGGAGGTGTGCCGCAAGAGAGGCTCTGTCCTTGTCGCCGAGCCCTTAAGGACAGGTATTCCAGGTGCTGGAGGGTGGGAGCCCTTCCTGCACGGGCTTATGAGCTGCTTGTGGCCATGTCCCAAGCCCCCACGAGCCTTGTGGGGCCACGAACAAGAATTAAAAGTGTATTTGATCTTATTTCAACTGCTCTTTCTCCAAAAATTAGATCTGCTAGGGGTTGTGCTGATGCAGAAATCCGGTCTGCCAAAATCTGCCTCCCAAGGTCGGTGGGGCTGTGTAGATCCCAGGAGGGAGGCTGATAAAATGGCTTTTCCTTGCTGCTCCATGATTTGGCATCAGCACTCCTTGTCCCCACAAGGACTCCCCACCCTTGAGTGAAATGCAGGATTTGGCTTAACAGGCAAAATCCTCCTTGAACACAGACCCCACAGCTTGACCAGAGCATCACCTGTGTCTGGTGCTTCCTCCATTATCTAATCCTGGCTCTCCTGAGAGGACACCACCCCCCTCGGGCTCCAGAGACACCCAGGAGCTTTTCCACCTTTGCTCCAGCAGCTCTCCCATCTCAGCAAAGAGGGCTGTGAGTGTCCAGGGGGGTTCAGGAGTTTTGCAGCAAGCCCATGTGCATCTTGGGACTCTAAGGGCACCTTTGCAGGTGACACAGGACTCCTCCCCAGAGGAGAACCCAGTCTCTGCAGCCAGCATGTCCATATTCCCAGATTTCCCATGCAGGGCCATGCTCAGGCTGCTCACACAGGAGACCTAGTTTCTGCTCTCCCTGCTGCCAGAAATATCCCAGCTGCCTGCAGTGGAGAGCAGGTGAGGAGAGCTCAGGCTGAAAGTGGCAGGGCACTTCGTGGACATTGATGGGCTTCCCTGGGGAAGCGTGGTGCATGCTGAGGATGGGCACACACACGTGGCCCCTGTGTCAGGATTGTGGTGAGGGGATGGCAGGTCTCCCATGGACCAATCCCCACCCAGGCAATGATGGATGGAGCACATCAGTGCTCTTAGCTCACGGGCATCCTTTTTTCTTGGAAGGTTGGATAGGGCTTGGAGAAGCCTTGTCTAGGGGAAAGTGTCCCTGCCCTTGGCAAGAGGGTGGAAGGAGACGAATTTAAGGCCCCTTCCAATCCAAACCATTCTGGGATTTTCTGATTCTGTTGCACTGCCCTCAGGATGGGGATGTTCAGGAGCTCCCAGCCTAGGAACAGGAGGAAGGAGGCTGAGAAGCACGAGACACAGGAGCCATGTCCGCACGGGGCCGGTGCGCCAAGGTGCTCCCCTCGGAACTGAACAAGGTGTGCCCCGAGAGGGGAGATGACCCTGCCACACACCCCAGGAAGATGAGTGACTTCGAGGTGGTCCCCAACCTGCAGCAGAGCAGCAGCAGCGTCTCAAAGAGCAGGAGAAAGGCGCATTTCCCCACTGGCAGCAATGAAAAGGCAAGTTCAGAAGGTGCTGCAAGAGGGGACGGTCGGGCACACACATGAAACAGTGTTAGTGCACTCATTAACTCACTAACAGGAGCATCAGTAACTGATCAGGTTAGTTTTAGGGACAGACAGAAAACCTCCAAATGTCTGAGGCACATGGCCAGCACTCATATGCCTTCTCCTTGGAGTACATCTGGCTTTGTCCTGGCAGTCAGCGATGGAGCTTTCATCCTCCACACCCAAAGATGTGCTCCCATCACCATGGTGTCTGGCCCCTGGCATAACTTTCGGCCCTTTCCAGAAACCCTGACCCCTTGCTGCTTTTCTTGCTCCATCAGGAAAATCTCATCTCCTGGATTCCTGAAAACATCCGAAAGAAGGAATGCACCTATTTTGTGGAAAGCTCCCAGACATCAGATTCTGGGTAAGTGAGACACTCCTTCCTTCCCTACCCTTCAGGAAAGCAGAAGTGAGGGTTGGTGGCAAAGCTACAGCACCAGAAAATCCCATCTTTCTGTCACAGGGATTCAAAACCCTGTTTTTAACTGGGGTCATCACATGGCTGAAATTCTATGTCCCAGTGAAAAACATTTCTAATGCTTTTGCAGGCAGTCATTTCCATCCCAAATATTTCTATCCTAAATCTCTACCAGTGAAAATATTTGGATTTTTTTTCTCTTAATTTCCCCCCCAACATTACTCTTGTTTCTGCACAAGTTCTGAGCTGGAGGAGCAGCTGGGTGGGAGATGTTGTTCCTAAGGAGAACAGCACCTCCTGCCCGGGCTGAGGTTGGGCTTTGCCTTTCAGGTTTCAGCTGTTCTCAATGAAGTTGTTGGTGTGTTTTCCAGGAGGATTGTGTGTGAGTGTGGCTATCTCAGGGAACAGCACCTGGATGATGCTGCCAAACCTCCCATCTTCCTGGGCAAGGAATGGGATCCCAGCAGGCACATCCAGGAAATGCCAACGGATGCCTTTGGTGATATCCGCTTCACAGGGCTGGGACAGAAGACAGGGAAGGTGATCTGGTGATCTGTTTGTCCCATCTGTGGGGAGCCAGTGTTTGGCTCTTGCCATGGCAGATGCATGGGAGTATTTCCCTCCTGAATGAGAGGACATTGGGAAAGGGTGGAATTACCCTCAAGGCAACAGTGACTCAAATAGCGGAGGGGTTGAGACAGGACCCCTCCTCTCAGCCTTAAACCCTTCCTGAAACCACAAGACTCATGATTCAAAGAGTGGCTGTTCCCTGTCTTTGCCCTTAGATTTGTCTGGGGAATGTTTGTTCCCAGGAAAGCGAATGGGAATAGGGTCACAGACAAAGACCTGGACCAGCAGCAACATGACTGCTGTAGAATGGTGCTGGGAAGCCTCTTGGGTGGGACAGGAGGAACTGTGTTGGAGGTGTCCTGTTACCCTGACCCCATTGCTTATACCCAAAGTGTGTGCATGATCCCTTTTTCTGCAGTATGTGCGTGTCTCCTCGGATACCCCTCCACGGGTCATCTACCACCTCATGACACAGCACTGGGGCCTCGATGCACCCAACCTGCTCATCTCAGTCACTGGGGGAGCCAAAAACTTCGTCATGAAGCCAAGGCTGAAGAACATCTTTCGGCAAGGGCTAGTCAAGGTGGCCCAGACCACAGGTAAGGGACCACAGTATAATAAAATCACGGAATTATAGAATAGTTTGGGTTGAAAGGGACTTTTAAAGGTCATCTGGATGCAGAGAGTCTCCCTTCGTTTTCACCTGGCCATCCCAGGTTCAGTAAGTTGGGCTGTTCTGGTGATGCTGAGCTGTTCTAGGAGACCTGTAGGTCCCTACCTGGACCACAATCACCAGGGGTGAGCTGCTCCTGCTTAGTCACTAGAAGGAGCTGGACTCAGAGAGGTGCTGAACAAGGCATTGCCTGTGCTGCCAGGGCAGGGAAGAGAATCATCTGGGGGATGGAGCATCCCAGGGACCCACAGCCATATGGGGGAGGCTGGGAGATTGCTGTGGACAGAGCCTCTGCCTTCCCACGGCCTTCTGTGACCCCCAGGAGCTTGGATCATCACAGGGGGGTCGCACGCTGGTGTGATGAAACAGGTGGGAGAGGCAGTGCGAGACTTCATCCTGAGCTGCAGCCACAAGGAGGGCGAGATTGTCACCATTGGCATTGCCACCTGGGGGACCGTGTACAACCGGGAGAGCCTCGTCTGCCCCATGGTGAGCCAGCCAGGGCTGGGCAGGGCATTGCTTTGCCTGTGCCTGGGCTGCCAGGGAAGTCCTGCCAAGGACTGTGGTGGGAACAGGTGCTTCTGGATGTCACAGCCCTGGAAAACCCAACTGTATACCAGAAGTGGTGCTCACAGAACTTTAGAATGGTTTGGGTTGGAAGGAACCTTAAGGCTCACCTTGTTCCACCCTCTGCCATGGGCAGGGAACCTTTCATTAGACGAGGCTGCTCCAAGAACCACCCAACCTGGCCTTGCACTCTCTTGCAGGGATGGTCCCAAGCTGGTATTTGCTGAGAAGCCCCTCCACCCTACCCAGTGTCTTGAGGAGGTTCTGTGCTTCTCCTGGGAGGACTCTTGTGGGTGTGAGGGCCAGTGGAGCACAGGGCAAGGCTGATGTGAGCACTGTGGGGGCACAGGGACAGTTTGGCCAGGCTGTTCCCACGTGCTGGCCCATTCCTGTCCACACGTGCTGGTTACTTTGGCTATCTGCTGCTCCTCTGCCAGGCTTCTCCCAGAGTGTCTCCTGCTGCACCTTACAGGGGGGCTTTCCTGCTGAGTATGTGCTGGATGAGGAGAACCAAGGCAGCCTGTCCTGCCTGGACAGCAACCACTCCCACTTCATCCTGGTGGATGACGGGACCCACGGGAGGTACGGGGTGGAAATCCCCCTGAGGACCAGGCTGGAGAAGTTCATTTCAGAGCAGACCAAGGTGAAAGGAGGTAATGGAAACACAAAGCCTAGCCTGAGGCAGGGATGGGCCATCCCCCTGGAATGGATTTCCTTCCTGGGCTCCAGTGGGAGGCTGTGGCTTCCCCAGAGGATCCAGGCACAGGGTCTGAGAGGACTGCCATGATAAATGTGGAACCTGGTTCCTCCACATCACAGATCAAAGAATGTTTCTCTGCCAGACTTATGGGATTGCTAAAGGAGTCCCCAGACCTTGTGATGCTGCGCTGATCAGGGAAAGTCATTTCTCCCAGAGGGCCAGGTCCCAAGGGAGCTTCCAGTGGTCTCCTGTCATAACACATGCACACATATGCTCACTGAATCACAGAATCCCCTGAGCTGGAAGAGACCCATAAGGACCCTCAAGTCCAACTCCTGGCCCTGCACAGAACACCCCCAAAAATCCCACCATGTGTCTGTCCTGCCATGGCAGACAATCACTGGGCATGGTTTTCCTCTCCTCTCCCGAAGCCTCTCCATATCAGGCACAGTGCTCCCACCTTGCCTTTCACACTCCACCACTCCAAGGAGACAGTATGGGGGGGATCAGCCCTATGGGAAGGTGACCCTGGATTCTGCTTCCCTGCAGGTGTTGCCATCAAGATCCCCATTGTGTGTGTGGTGCTGGAAGGAGGCCCTGGGACTCTTGATGTAAGGAACTGCCTGTGGCAAGCTGAGGAGGGAGAGCTAAGGAGGGACAGCTCCTTCCCGGGGTGCTCCTCTCTGTGGTGCCACACTGACAGGAGCGCTGGGAGCAGCAGCAGGGTTCCAGGCTCAGAGAGGGTGTGCAGGTGTCTGGGTGGGATGCAGACCAACCTCCCACTCTGCTGCAGACCATCTACAATGCCATCACCAATGGGACCCCCTGTGTGATCGTGGAAGGCTCTGGGCGCGTGGCCGATGTCATCGCGCAGGTGGCCAACCTGCCCGTGGCCAAGATCACCATCGCCTTGATCCAGAAGAAACTGAGTGTCCTCTTCCAGGACACCTATGAGCTCTTCACCGAGAGCAAACTGGTGGAGTGGACCAAGAAGGTGAGTCCCTTGCGGGCTCCTCTGAGCTTTGGAAGACCAAAGAGGTCCCGGGGGTGCTGCCCTGTGGGCAGCAAGGGTCCCAGCGGGAAGTTTTGAGCCTCATCTGCCCCCAGCCATCCTCATCATTGTGCTGGTGGGCACCCCAAGGGCTCAGGCTCTGCTCCTCCTCTGCCTGCTCCCTTTGGGCAGGGAGGGAGTGTTTGTGACCAACCCATGACGGAAGAACACAGCACAGGGGTTCTGCAGGTGGCAGAGGGGAGGGAGGAATTGCCCTGCCCAGTGGGAAGCAACAGGGAGGAGATGCTGCTGCTCATTGCTTGCCCACGGCTCCCCTTACAGATCCAAGACATAGTGCGGAGCAGGCAGCTCCTGACCATCTTCAGAGAGGGCAAATATGGCCAGCAGGACGTGGATGTGGCCATCCTCCAAGCTCTCTTCAAAGGTGAGGGATGGGGGTCTCCCTGGAAGATGGAGCAGGGTGAACAGGATGGGGGTCAAGTCACCTCCTACCGCTGCTTGACTTATGGGGTCACTAAAGAAGTCCCCAGACCTTGTTACTGGGGAGAGATCATTATCCAAGTGATGCCTTGAGAGGCTCCCTGGAACAGAGGCTGGACAGCGTTTAAGGAATAAAGTAGATATTTATTAAAAGGCCTTCAAAGGATTCACCTTGGGCAGCACAAGAGCCTGGCCGTGGCTCCACCCAAGATGGACCCTGGGTCATGAATTTTCATACTTTTATAAATTTTGGCTCATTTCCATATTGGGGTTCATTGTCCAATTCCAGCTCCAGGTTCTGCAGTCCCATCCTCCCAGATTCTCTCCTCAATTCCCTGCTGTTTGCACTTTTTGGGCCTGAAGCTGCAGCAGTGTCCTTGGTTTTTGGACTGGAAAAGGATTGTTTTGTGTGACTGAGCTGTGAGGAGAACTTGCTAACACTTTATATGAAGTTCAGAGTTATATCCTAATGCAGTACAGAATCTGGAAAATATGAAAGCTTAAACTTAAGGCATCACAAAGGGGCACACATCCAAGGAGGCTTCCACGTGGTATCTCCTCCCTGGCTGATCCTCTGTTCTAACACATGCACCTTGCATGCAGCATCCCGAAACCAGGACCACTTTGGTCGTGAGAACTGGGACCACCAGCTGAAGTTGGCTGTGGCCTGGAACAGGGTGGACATTGCCCGAAGTGAGATCTTCACAGATGACCATGACTGGAAGGTATGGCCAAACCTCTGCTGCTTGTCTGCTCAGGCTTACAGCTTGTCAGGCCTGTGGGCATGGAGGGCACTTCTCACCTTGGCTGTGCCTGGGGAGAGTTTTAAAGGGATTTCCCCTGGACCCTGAACTAGTGCATTAACAGGAGCTGTTCTTCAAAAATGCTCTCAAACAGGTTTTTTTATTCAAAACCTGTGGTTTTAAAGACCCTCCTGGAACTTAAAATACCTCTTGACAGCTCTTCCCTGTGGTCACTGCTCAAGTAGCAATTTGTCTCTAACTCATCTCACCCAGCCTGGCACTTTCCTGCTCATATCATTACAGAGTGGGGCAGAGGGGCAGCTCTGCCATCCCATGCCAGATCCTGCTGTTGAGAACTGAAGGCTGAGAAGGGTAGTCTGTCCTTTCTGATGGGGCTGTGGAACTTGGAAGGGATTTTCCTATCTCAGTCAACAGTTTGGGTTCTCCCAGCTCACACACCTTTGATGAGGCTGGGAAGGGCTGGTGGGAGCTAAGAACCCAAAAGTGAAGCATTTGAGGATGTATGTCCCATCCCTGGAAATGTTAAAGGTCAAGCTGGCAACCTGGACAAGGTGTTCCTGCCCCTGGCAGGGGATTGGAATGGGATGAGCTCCCAGCCCAAACTGTCCTGTGATTTTGTGATATTCATGAACATGGGATAGGTGGTCTCTACCCTACCCACCCCTCTGCCCAGCAGCCAAGGGGGCAGAGGGCTCCACTGCCAGAGAAGAGTGCCCTCTTCTAACCCCCTGGGAATGTCCCACAAGTTTCAGTGCATGCCACATGCTCTTTCACATCCAAAGATTCCTCATATGCTCAGGGATAAGATCTCCCCCAAGTGAGGAGCATGGTAGGGTCCTGCTCTGAGGCCACACAGCCGCTCCCCTCTGCCTCTGGCCTGCCAGCCCTCAGATCTCCACCCCGTGATGGCAGCTGCCCTGATTTCCAACAAGCCAGAGTTTGTGAAGCTGTTCCTGGAGCAGGGAGTGCGTCTCAAGGATTTTGTCACCTGGGACACCCTGGTTTACCTCTACGACAACCTGGCCCCATCCTGCCTGTTCCACAGCAAGCTGCAGAAGGTGCTGCTGGAGGAGAGAGAGCACACAGCNCCTCCTGGAACTTAAAATACCTCTTGACAGCTCTTCCCTGTGGTCACTGCTCAAGTAGCAATTTGTCTCTAACTCATCTCACCCAGCCTGGCACTTTCCTGCTCATATCATTACAGAGTGGGGCAGAGGGGCAGCTCTGCCATCCCATGCCAGATCCTGCTGTTGAGAACTGAAGGCTGAGAAGGGTAGTCTGTCCTTTCTGATGGGGCTGTGGAACTTGGAAGGGATTTTCCTATCTCAGTCAACAGTTTGGGTTCTCCCAGCTCACACACCTTTGATGAGGCTGGGAAGGGCTGGTGGGAGCTAAGAACCCAAAAGTGAAGCATTTGAGGATGTATGTCCCATCCCTGGAAATGTTAAAGGTCAAGCTGGCAACCTGGACAAGGTGTTCCTGCCCCTGGCAGGGGATTGGAATGGGATGAGCTCCCAGCCCAAACTGTCCTGTGATTTTGTGATATTCATGAACATGGGATAGGTGGTCTCTACCCTACCCACCCCTCTGCCCAGCAGCCAAGGGGGCAGAGGGCTCCACTGCCAGAGAAGAGTGCCCTCTTCTAACCCCCTGGGAATGTCCCACAAGTTTCAGTGCATGCCACATGCTCTTTCACATCCAAAGATTCCTCATATGCTCAGGGATAAGATCTCCCCCAAGTGAGGAGCATGGTAGGGTCCTGCTCTGAGGCCACACAGCCGCTCACCTCTGCCTCTGGCCTGCCAGCCCTCAGATCTCCACCCCGTGATGGCAGCTGCCCTGATTTCCAACAAGCCAGAGTTTGTGAAGCTGTTCCTGGAGCAGGGAGTGCGTCTCAAGGATTTTGTCACCTGGGACACCCTGGTTTACCTCTACGACAACCTGGCCCCATCCTGCCTGTTCCACAGCAAGCTGCAGAAGGTGCTGCTGGAGGAGAGAGAGCACACAGCTGGCTCCAAAATGCCAAGGCTGCAGATGCACCACGTGTCCCAGGTGCTGCGGGAGCTGCTGGGCTGCTCCACACAGCCGCTCTACCCCAAGCCCAAGCACACGGAGCGGCCCCGCCTCTCCATCCCCGTCCCACACATCAAGCTGAACGTGAGCATCTCCAGGGTACCCAATGGCAGGGTGGCAGCAGGGAGGGGACACTGCCTCAGGGAGCTGTCCTGGAGGATGCAGCTGGGTGTCTGCCCTCTTGTCTGCTCAAAAACTGTACTAAAAGTGCCTTAAAGCCCTGCCCAAGTCGTCTGCACTGCATTTCCCAGGTGCAGCTCCACCTTCCTACATGTGTGATGCTGGTGGGCAGGACCTGGTGGGGTGGGTGCACAGCTACACCTGATCCCAGCCCTAGAAAAAGTGAAATTTGCAGGATGAGTCCAATCTTGGCCACCCCTCTATCTGGGCAGAGTCCTTTCCATGGGAGGTGGAGGCAGCACCAGGGGTTGAGTGGTGCTGAGTGAGCAGGTCTGAGCATTGCACACCTTGCAGGTGCAGGGCTCAAGTCTTCGCTCCCTCTACAAGCGCTCTGCTGGCCGAGTCACCTTCACCATGGACCCTGTCCGGGACCTGCTCATCTGGGCCGTGGTCCAGAACCGCAGGGAGCTGGCAGAAATCATCTGGGCCCAGGTATCACAGCCCAGAGCTCTGGCCACAGCTGAGGGGCTCATATGGAGCCAAACCTCGCAGCCCCAAGGGGAACAGTGGAACCTGCTGGGATTTGGGATAGTGGGAGAGCTGTCCTGAGCCTGATCCAGTCGAACAGGAGTCAGCTAGCCAGCCTGAGGGCACTTAATGTCCATCCCCAGCCACACCATGAGGCCAGATCTCTCCCTTCCTGGCCAAAACAGGTAGAAGGGATGTGCAGGGCCAGAAGTGTCAGGCTGAAAGAGCCCACAGGGACACTACAGCTGGAGTGGAGAAGGCTTCTATTCATAAACAGCATTCCAGGACAAGAGGCAGTGTAGCTGGTGGCACAGTGAACATGCCAAGGAGTCACTCTGTCCATCAGCCAAGGCATCCCACAGAGAGGGCAGGGTTGTACCCATATTCCCCATGGCAGTGGGTTATCCAGAGGTGAGCTTGGCTCAGCCCTTGTCATGGCAAGCTGTCCATCCTGAGCACTGATGTGTATGGGACACCCTCCTTCCTTCCTGTGGGAGCTGGGGAGGGCTTGTCAGGACTTCTGGGACTTGACAGACAGAGCGTCCATGCTTTCCTTATCCTCTTCTGTGCCAGAGCCAGGACTGCATGGCAGCTGCACTGGCCTGCAGCAAAATCCTGAAGGAGCTGGCCAAGGAGGAGGAGGACACGGACACCACCGATGACATGCTGGCCCTGGCAGAGGAGTATGAGCACAAGGCAATAGGTGAGCAGGAGAGCACCAGCACCTCAGAGCTGCTCCTGTGACACTCCTGCACCCCAGAGCTGCCCCTGCACCCCAGAGCTGCTCCTGTGACACTCGTGCACCCCAGAGCTTCTCCTGCACCCTGCAGCGCTAGTGAGCTCTACCCAGGAGATGTCTGGGGGGTGAGAAATGAGGGTCCCATCCTCACAGCTGGGGATTGTGCTCCAAGGGCTGTGCTTCATGGTGGAGGGAGTGCAGGGAGTACCATGGTGTGGTGCAATGTCCTGATCCTGTTCAGAAGGGTGACTCTGTGGCCCCAGAGCTCAGCCTTGTCTTCCTGGTGCTGGCCCTTCCAGGTGTGTTCACAGACTGCTACCGCAAGGATGAAGAGAGAGCTCAGAAGCTTCTCACCCGTGTCTCTGAAGCCTGGGGGAAGACAACCTGCCTGCAGCTGGCGTTGGAGGCCAAGAACATGAATTTTGTGTCCCATGGGGGTGTCCAGGTGGGCTCTCAGCAGTGGTCCTTGGAGGGAATGTGCCCAAGTGTCCCCAGGATCCAGAGCTCCTCGTGAGTAGCCTTTGGCTTCTGTAACCAGCACTCCTCTTTCTCCCTCTTCAAAGGCTTTTCTAACCAAGGTCTGGTGGGGGAAGCTGTCTGTGGATAATGGCCTGTGGAGGGTGATTGTGTGCATGCTGTTCTTCCCCCTGCTCTACACCAACCTCATCACCTTCAGGTACTTCTGGCAGCTGGGACACACAGGCACTGAGGCAGGGCTTTCCTCCAGCCTCATCCTGTGCTGGCTGGGGGAAGCTGCCGAGCCCACATCCATCCCTGCTCCCAGCAGGGAGAAGAGGCTGCAGCCCCTGGGCTGCCTGGCCCGCCTCCGAGCCTTCTTCACAGCACCCATCGTCATCTTCCTCATGAACATCCTCTCTTACTTCACCTTCCTGCTGCTCTTCGCCTACGTCCTGATGGTCGACTTCCAGCCGACGCCGTCCTGGCGGGAATACCTCATCTACTTCTGGCTCTTCTCCCTGGTGTGCGAGGAGACCCGCCAGGTGTGGGCAGGTGTGAGGCTGGGAGGTGGCAGAGGAGGACACACAGCCCTCTGGGTGCTCCTGGCAGGTCCCACACAGCTCATGCTCCCATGCTGCTTCTCATGTCACCACCTATTCCCAGAGGTCCCAGCACGTGGAACCACCAGATCCCCTACCTCTGAGGCCAGGGATTCTCCTTGGCTGCATCTGCCTTGGCCCTGTATGTTTGTAGAAGAAAATGCTCTAGGGCTGGTGGGCTTTTCCCAAGAGGTGTCTGGTCTCTGTTTTGGGAATGTCAGGAGATGGAAGGAGATCTTCCTTTGTGTGAATTCCCCATGCTCCCATGGATCATGTCCCCGTGCTCCCCATGCTCCTTCCCAGACGTCCCCATGCTCCCCCCATGCTCCTAGAGAAAACCACATAGGCTCAGGTCACGTTTGAGTCAGCAAGAGTGTCCAGTGATGGCCAGATGATCTGTGTGGTCTCTCCCCACTGAGGCACACAGGCATCTTACACCCAGCCCCTTTTCTCTTCCCAACAGCTGCTGTATGATCCAGATGGACTCGGGGTTGTGAAAATGGCTTCCCTGTACATCAAGGACTTCTGGAATAAGCTGGATATCTGCGCCATCCTAGTCTTTATTGCAGGGCTGACTTGCAGGTGAGCTGCAGAGCTCAACAGCATTTTCATAGAATCATGGAATATTGGATGGGATTGGGTTGGAAGAGACCTTAAAGCTCATCCCATTCCACCCCTCTGCCATGGGTAGGGACACTTTCCACTGTTCCAGGCTGCTCCAAGCCCTGCCCAGCCCGGCCTTGGGCACTTCCAGGGATGGGGCAGCCACAGCTTCTCAGGGCACCCTGTGCCAGGGCCTCACCTCCCTCTCAGTTATTCCAACCTAAATGATTCTATATGGTTCTATGGTGGCACTGAGGTGTTTCCTTTCCTCTCTTCCATGTCCAGGCTGACCCCATCAACCTTGTATCCTGGGCGCATCGTACTGTCCCTGGCTTTTATAATTTTCTGCCTGCGCCTGATGCACATTTTCACAGTCAGTAAAACTCTGGGGCCCAAGATCATCATCGTGAAACGCATGGTGAGAGCTCCCCTCTGTCCTGCTGGGGTGATGCTGGACTGTCCTGCTGGAGCAGCTGGATATGCCACCCATGTTCTCCCATCCTGGAGTGGGGCTTGCTCCGGGACACAGCCATCCTTCCCCTTTGTCTTTGCAGATGAAGGATGTCTTCTTCTTCCTCTTCCTGCTGGCAGTGTGGGTGGTGTCCTTTGGGGTGGCCAAGCAGGCTATCCTGATCCACAACGAGGAACGTGTGGAGTGGCTTTTCCGTGGCGTGGTCTACCATTCCTACCTGACCATCTTCGGGCAGATTCCCTCCTACATCGATGGTAAGGGACCCTGTGGCAGCACGTGGCACCAGCAGGGTGGCTGTGACAAAGCTGATGCACCAAACTCATGCCATGCTGGCCCATGGAAGTCCCGCAGAGCTGGCAGTGAACGGAGCACCCGAGATGATGCTGATGGAGGTCAAATCCCTGCCTGGTGCTCAGCTCCCTGGATGCTGGCTCCTTCCTGAGAGCAGAACATGCTCCCCAAGACCTGAGGTTTGGTCACCACGGAGTCACGCTGTGCTCTCCCGCAGGGGTCAACTTCAACATTGACCAGTGCAGCCCCAACGGGACTGACCCCTACAAGCCCAAGTGCCCAGAGACAAACGCAGACAACAAGAAGCCCATCTTCCCAGAATGGCTGACGGTCATCTTGCTGTGCCTGTACCTGCTCTTCACCAACATCCTCCTCCTCAACCTCCTCATTGCCATGTTCAAGTGAGTCTGGGGGGCTCTAGATGTGGTGGAAGCAGTGGGATCCCACTTGGGGATTATAGATCAAGTTGCAAGTCAGGGCTGATGAGGGAGCTGGGTAGAGCTGGGACACCCTTCAAACTGGATGTGCCCCTTTGTCCCCACGGCACGGCTGACACCTGGGCTCTGCCCCAGCTACACCTTCCAGCAGGTGCAGGAGCACACGGACCAGATCTGGAAGTTCCAGCGGCACGACCTGATCGAGGAGTACCACGGCCGCCCGCCCGCGCCCCCGCCCCTCATCCTGCTCAACCACCTGCAGCTCTTGCTCCGGCGGGGGCTGCTCCGCCAGCCAGCCACGCACCACAAGCTCAGTGAGGACCAGCATCCCCCCCTGCCCTTTGCCCCCTCCTCAGGGCATGGCAGCGTGCCCCGAGGCACAAGGCTGGGCTGTGGTCCTGGGGTGTGGGATGCCCAGAGATGTGACAGCACTGCCATCCTCTTTCTTTGGCAGAGGAGAAGCTGGAGAAAAATGAAGAAGCTGCACTTCTCTCCTGGGAGATGTACCTGAAGGAGAACTACCTGCAGCACCAGCAGTGCCAGGAGAAGCAGAACACAGAGCAGATGATCCGGGACATTGCACAGAGGTATGGTTGCTCCTGAGGATGGAAGTTCCTTCTATCCTTCGGTGTCCTGGGCACAGAAGAGTTGGGATCTGTCACTGTTAGCTATCAGATTAGCTGCTGGAATGGCGAAAGGAACAGCAACACGGTCTCTTTGCAAGATAGGAAAAGGACAGTTTATTGTGAGACTAGATTCCCTTATATACACTAGATTGCTAAACCAAGAATAGAATACAGCTCATTGGTCAGAGTGAGCAACACCTCTTGCACAGATGTTTTCACTGTAAACAACACAGTTCTCATGGTACACATTCTGTAAACAGTAGCAGGTGCATATTGTTTAAATTCTTTCCTTTCTGTTTTCCTCCAAGTTCCTGGGAAAGCTTCTGCTTTCCCAGACCAGTGTATCTACAGGGATCAGTGCAGGGGTGGCTGCTGAGGGTGTTCCAACCTGCACTGTCTCTCCAGGGTTGATGTCCTGGCAGAGCTGCTGGACTTGGACCGGGTGAAGAGGACGGGGGTAGTGGAGCAAAGACTGGGCTCTCTGGAGGACCAGGTGAGGTGAAACCATGGCAAGAACCCAAGAAAAGTGAAATTTTCCCAGGGGCTGAGTCAATTGAACCAGAACACAAACTCTCTCAGAACCAATACCCTTTGGGACCGTTTGAGTTTCCTTGCCATTAGCTTCTGAGGGAAAAAGGCTTATAAGAAAAGTTCTGTTTGACTCCAAAGTAAACAGGATGCAGGTGGGAAGTGGTGGGAAGAGCCATGCCTCCGCTACTCACCCAAGCAGTTAAAGCTGACCCAGCTCTTCTCCTTGGCCTGAGAGGGTCCTCCAGACCTCCTGGAACAGAGACCCTCTGTCCCCTCGCTCAGGAGCTGCACCAGTAGTGCGGTGGCCAGGGAGCCAGCCCAGCCTTGGCATATTCTTTTTCCATCTTCCTTTCCACCTGCTTTGTAAAAATATTTCCCTGGAGAATGTTTTCCAAGGCAAACATCATGACACAGCCAGGATCACTGCTGCCAGCAGTGATGCACTGACCCTGGCTGTCAGTGCCAAGGGCTGGTGCCTCCTGCCAGAGCTGGATCCCGTGGTGCCTGGGGGGCAGTGGGGCCGGGGCTGACCCTCCCCTGTGCCCTGCAGGTGCATCAGAGTGCCCAGGCCCTGAGGTGGATGATGCAGGCACTGCGGGGGAATGGCTTCAGCTCAGGCGAGGATGTGCCACCCGTGGGTAAGCAGAGCCTGGCTCCTCCCCAGCAGCCCCTCACACCCCTCTGTCAAGCAGTGAGGCACAGGTTCCTTTGGTCCTGGGAGGTTTGGTGCTCCCATGAGGTCATCCAGCCCCTCCTGAGTCTATTCCCACCCTCCCTGGGGTTTAATCCAGTACCTGCCAGGTTCCACAGCCCCAGGAGAATCAACACCCCATGGAGAGACCCAGCCAGCCCCCTCAGCAGAGCCCCAGCCCACAGTGCTGGGCTTGGTGCCTTGCTTTGTGGGACCCTGCTGTCTGTGTCTCCTCCAAAGCCTTGGACACCAAGGAGATGGACCTGGAGGGGAAACATGAGGAGAGCCAGCCCCCGCACCATGTGCTTGCCCGAAACCTCCTGTACCCAGGGTCTCACACTCTCCGCTTCCCTGTGCCAGATGAGAAGGTTCCCTGGGAGGTAGGAGCTGTGACATTGGGCAGTGGGGCTGGGAGGAGGAGGCTTGAGGCATATCCTGTCAGTGGTGGGAAGAGGAATCCAGCATCCCATTGGAGAGCTCTTGTTCTTCCCAGCTCTCGGACCATTGGCTTCCCAGAGTCACTGCTTGAGTGACCCCAAAGGAAAGGGCACCCTTCCTGCTAGGATCTGCTGTGCTAGGAGTGCCTGGGGACGCTTGGCTGGACACAGGGGGTACAACCACCCACCTCTGCATTTCCTGAAGCACAGCTTCAGGCTCAGGCTCAGGAGCTGGCACTGCCTTCCATGTGGGTGTGAGCCCTCCAGCCAAGACCCTGAGCTCAGCCCCCAGCAGAGCCTGGAGCATCTCCTGGGGAGTGATGCCACAAGCTGGGCAGAGGAAGAGACTGGGCCATGAGGTGTCCCTGGGGTCCCAGTCCCTGTCTGCTGTGGGGGGCTGACACAGCCATGTGTTTTGCAGGTGGATTTCCCACTCTATGACCCCCCTGCCTACTCAGCTGACCACAAGGACATGGCTGTGCAAGACCCCTTCAGCCTGTGAGTCTCCCCCCATGGCTCCCCAATCCTCCACCCCTTTCCTGGGTAGCACAGCCAGCTCTCCCTGCCGGTGCCTCCCACCCTGCAGCTCCTTGGAGTCTCTCCTGAAGATCAACTACAACACCATGGACGGGCTGATCGACCGGCAGAGCTTCCACGGGCTCTACGCCGTGCAGGACGGGCTGCCACTGTGAGTGCCACTGCCACCACCTCGCTGGGAAGCTGGGTAGGAGGAAAAACACTGGGACCAGAGAGGCCAGGGGTGCCTGGGCACATCCATCCCATTCCCACTCTCCTATGGCTAATGGTGGGACAGGGATAATTGCATGCATTGTCCTTAGGGCTGACCCCCAAAAACACCCCAAACGATGTGGGATGCAGTGGTAGGGAAGTGTTATAGGGGTGCACAGAGGAAGTCTGGTGCTGCCCCAGCCCCCTCACTCTCACCCTGGCAGGAACCCCATGGGCAGGACAGGGCTGCGAGGCCGTGGGAGGCTGCACTGCTTTGGGCCCAACCATGCCCTGCACCCCGTGGTGACCCGGTGAGTGTGTCCTGATCCAGCACGGGGTGGGGTGGAAAAGGGGGCATGGGGTCGCCTCAGACACCTGGCCAAACCCCACACTGCCAGTGTGACCACTGCTGGGCAGAGGGGAACCAAGCCCAGCTGCAGCATGACAGGGGCTTCTCTCACAGCTGGAGGAGGAATTTGGATGGGTCCATTATAAGGAAGAGCCTGAAGAAGATGTTGGAAGTCCTGGTGGCCCAATACCCGCTGTCAGATGTCTGGGCTTTGCCTGGGGTAAGAGCTGGCAGGAACCAGAGCTGGTGCAGAAGGAGCTGAGGAGGTGCGATGGAGGGATCAGGGCAGGAAGGCAGGAAGGAAGGAAGGAAGGAAGAAAATCCCATAGAAAAGGGGAATCACAGATGTGTGTCACAGCTGTGCCTGAGGAGGTTCCTCTGCCCCTCCTGCTGGGGGAGCAGTGATCTCCTTACACCCACCCACCCATCCTGACCTGCTGTCTCCTGCCTCTCCCTCCTCCCCCTTCCATGTCTTCCATCCTCCCATCCTTCCTGTGAGCCTGTTAAGCCACTGGCAAAGCATCCTTTGGCAGACATTGGATCAGGCAAACTCAGACATCTGCTTGGGCAGAGGTGACTTTGGGCAGGAGAGGGAGGATGGGAGGCACCAGCGGACCTGGTGGCATCTTCTGCAATGGTGGCAGGCAACTGCCTGATGGCCAGGCTGGTGGCAGGGAGGGAAGCTGGAGCATGCAAGCCACATAGCTGACATCTGCTCTGGCACAGGGGTCACTAGAGCCGGGAGAGACGCTGCCACTGAAGCTCAAGTGGATCCTGCGCCGGGAGTTCTGGCCCCAGTTCCAGAACCTGCTGAAACAAGGCACTGAGGTGGGGGGCACAGGGGTGTCCCTGTGGTATCAGGGGTCACAGGGGGGTTCAGTGGTATGGGGGCACATGGGCATCACCCTGGCACAGGGACACACAGGTGGTACCAGCCCATGGGGACATCACCATCGCACAGGGACATCACAGTGTCACAGGGCGGGTGGCCACGGTACAGGAGGAGGGTGCATCACCTCTTGGCCATTGCTCCCACCTGAGAGGAAGGGCTGAGGGAGGTGAAGATGTGCCATAATTCACGTGTGGGGGCCAGGGAGCAGCCCAGAGACCCTGGGGGAGGGCTGCCCACACCAGTGTCTGTGCCTGCTGCAGTGACTCCCCATGGCTCCAGCTGCAGTGGGAGCAGGTCTCTGGTCTCCAGCAGGGCAGAAGACCTGCAGGACGATGCCCACCCACCCCCAGGGCCCCCAGGGTGCCCTCAGAGAGGTGATGAGGGCTGTTCATGTGGCATCTCCATGCACAGGTGCACAAAGGGTACCTCGACGACCCACGAAACACAGACAATGCCTGGGTGGAGACAGTGGCCATCAGCGTGCACTTTGACACCCAGAACGATGTGGAGATGAAGAGGCTGAATTCTGTAAGGCGCTGTCACCCCTGTGGGTCACCCAGGTCACTCCTGGGGCACAGGAACCAGACCTGCAGACCCAGATCTCCACAGCACTGGGGTTCTCCAGCTGCAGGCAGTGGGGGAAGGACACGGGGATGAACATGGGATGGCACCTCAATGTGTGCCCCAAAAAGAAAGGGTGGGAGGCTGGGGAATGGAGGTGCTGTTGGGCGTGGCCAGCAGCCCACGTGTGACATCTGTCCCCTTGCAGTTCCTCCAGGGCTGTGACCCAGAGCTGTGCATCCGCTGGCAGGTGCTGGACAAGAGGATCCCCCTGCACGCCAACCACAAGGAGCTCCTGCACAAGGTCTCAAACCTCCTCGGTGCCTACTACTGAGGCAGTGCACAGGGCTCCTGCTGCCCCAGACCGGCTTCTGCCTCCATCCCAGCTTACCTGGGAGAACACAGGAGCTGCTGGAGTTGAGGTACTCTGGGTGCCTCTGTGAATGTATATTGCAGGTCTCTGGGGTGAAAAATGTCCCCTCCCTGGGGGCACGGGCTGCCTGGGCAGTGCATGCCAGTCACCTGAGCCACCAAGTTCAGCCCCAGCTTGTGTCTTGGTGCTTCCACATCAGCCCACAGCACTAGCCCAGAGTTTGGGCCACACAGAGCCACAGGGTTTTTCCTGTGAGATGGTCCTTGTGTCCACTCCACCCTGCTCCTGGCTTCAGGGTGGGCACTGGGGGCTCACCAGTCCCAGCTACCCCTCCACCAGAATATCCATCACTGCTCCCTGCTCCTGCTCTGAGCCCTGGCAGCCCCACTGCCACAGATCCCAAAGGATTGCTCTGGAGGAGGCTTGGAGTCACTCCTGTGGTGGCTGTACCCATACCTCTGGTTGCCTCAGACCCAACAACATGGTCCTCAGCTGTGATCCAGCACTTCTGGGGGTGTGAGCAGCTCTTGGCTTATATACCTATGGTTTCATGGCTCTGCACACCTGTCATGCCCCAAACTGATACGTGATCCTGCCTGTGTATGCTGAGCACTGGCTTGCAGCTAAACTTCCTTCCTCCCTCTGAGCCAAGGCCCCAGATAAATGTCACCTGCCTGTCCCCATCCCCTTGTGCACATAGATGGAAAGTGGCAGCTTGCTGGGACACAGGTGTTCCATGCTCTGTGGTTCCTTGGGCAGGTAGGGACAGAAGAGGGACATCAGTGTCTCAACCCCAGACATCCCTGCTTTTAAGGGGTCTTTCACTCATGTTTTCTGTTGCCTGCCATGGATGAACAAGGCACAATGATATACATTTTTTGATCATCCAGAAGAGACCCACAGTGGCATGCTATGCCTGGGACTGCTCAGGAAGGGATTTTGGTTCCCCCCTTCTCCCAGTGGATCAGACACTGGCCAGCCAAGGCTGCTCATCCCACACTGGTGGCCACCACAGCACAACTGCAGTTTCACCAGTGATGCACAGGGGTTTGGCGAGGGGAGGGGGCTCAGTCTGGCAATGTATTCAACCCAGCTCAATAAACCATGTATTAAACAACTGCAGGCTGGTGGTGTCTCACAGCTATTTAACCAGGGACCATTCCTGGAGGCCATGCCTGGAGCACACTTCTGGGATAAACCTAATTCCCACCCCAATCTTGTACAAACTCACTTTGCCTGTGGACTCACCTCTGGTGATGGCTGAATCACAAAATGGTTTGGGTTGGAAGGGGCTTTAACAACCAGTTCATTTCAAGTCCCTGCCATGGGCTGGAACACCTTGCAGAAGATCAGGGTACTCGAGATGATTGACCTGTTATAGAGTTGATATGGGAGCTGTGCTGATGCTTTGGGGACATCCCAAAGTGATGGCACGGCACCTTCTCCCATTGCTCCTGGACTGTTTGATGTCTGCTCCTGGTCTCCATCAGAGAGACAGGATACCATCTGCTGAGAGCCCACGTGGACCCGGGAAGCTCCAGACCGGGCCATGGCCGGGGAGGGAAGATCGTGATCGTGCTTTACAGCAGCTGATGAAACTTCTAGACTCGCAGCCCACACCGCAGACTCCAAAGAATTGCGGAAATCTCATTAGCAGCGCTTAATTTCTGCACATTGGGGCTCCCGGAGCCCCGTGGGGTGATGCCTGGCTGTCCCATCGCCCTGGTCCCCCCGCCCCTGTTCCCGCACCGCCCCCGGTTCCCGCACCGCCCCCGCACCGCCCGGTGCCGCCGCGCCGGGACCGCCCGGCCCGGGGCGCCGCGGGAGCGGCCGCAGCAACAGGTGGGGCCGAGCGGGATCCGCACCTCACCGGCACCGGCTCCAGAACCGCACCGGCACCGCACCTACACCGGCACCGGCTCCGGAACCGCACCGACACCGGCACCGACACCTCACCGGCACCGGCTCCAGAACCGCACCGGCACAGTACCGACACCGGCACTTCACCTACACCGGCACCGGCTCCAGAACCGCACCGGCACCGGCACAGTATCGACACCGGCACCGCACCGGCACCGGCTCCGGAACCTCACCGGCACCGGCGCAGTACCGGCACTGGCACCGAACCCGAACCCGAACCCTCACCGGCACTGAACCCTCACCGGCACCGGCACCGGCACAGCACCTACAGCCGGAGCGAAGCAGAGCCGCCCTGGCCGAGCCGGTAAGGGACCCCCGGCTCCGGGGCAGCGGGAGGGGTCGGTCGTGCTGCGCGGGGGAGTCCCGGGTTCCCTGTCCCCGGGCAGGGCAGGAGGGCAGGCTGGAGCATCACCCCCGCACAGCCCCGGGGTCCCCGCGACTCCTGAGGGCTCCTCGGAGCCCTTCCACACGGTGGGAACCCGCATGGTGTAACGCGTCCTTGTTCCCCGGGAGAGACGGAGCTGTCAGAGCTGTCCGAGCCCGGTACATTTTGCAGGGCCAGAGGGATTCCCGGGAAGCTCAACTTCATATCCCCGGGCAGAATCCACAGCTCTGGGCAGAGCTGCGGGCAAAGCTGCAGACAGCTTCCTTCAGGTATGAGCACCCCTCGGGTATGAGCATCCCTCAGATGTGAGCATCCCTCTGTGGTACCCTGAGGATGGTCACACCTGAGGAATGCTGCTTTTACCAGGGGAATGCCATTAGCAGAAGGATCCTGGTAGCAGAGGGACAACAACTGGGTGCCCATAATGACATCACATGGGACATTTAATTCCCATGAGAAAGGTTCCTTTGGCTGCCAGATCTCCCCTCCATGAGGATCTTTTTCTCCCAGGCTGTCCAAGGCAGCAGGAGAGACATGAGCAGCACCAAAGGCAGAGGAAAGATGTTCCACCTGCTTCACCTCCTGCCATGCCCCTGGCAGCACTGGGGTGTCCTTTCCATCACCCCTTTTACTGTGCTAAGCAGTGGCTCCTCTCTCAACTTCCCCCCCCCCCCCGAGTCAGGCTATCAAACCATACCCTTTGTTTACTCTAAAAAATAAACTCACCTCCAAACATTTCTTTGGTGAAACCTTTGGAAACCTGAACTTGCACCAGCTCACAGACCAGAAGGGAAGGGAAAGGAAAGCAAAAGAACTCCACATCTTGTTATTTAAAATCCTGGCGGTGATTAAATCAGTCTGATGATCCTTAGAGTCTGACTCATCATTTTTTTTAAACACTCAGGGCTGGTGAGATAGGAATTTACTGCCGCTCTTCTCCAGCAGCAAACTACTGCATCCTCCCTGGAAACTGGCAGCAGGATGGGGCAGAGGCTCCCAGGCCCATCTCCACACCCCATCTTGCAGCTCCCTTTATCCACCTGGGTGGTCTCTGCAGAGACAGGGGTAGGGGAGCTGGGGTTTCTATTTCTGATCAAACCAAATTAAGCTGTCCTGGAAAAGACAGCCAGTGTCATTCCACCTTGTTTTCTCATGAGCCCAGGCTCTCACCCCTTTGCCAGGGCACATCATACACGATCCATAGCCAGTGTTCCAGGAAATAATGCCGTGTCATATCCCCTCCACCCACAGCTTCCCTCCAGTGATGGGAGAGGCCTTGCAGGAGCGCCGAGGGGCCGTCCTGCTGCCCAGGAGCTGCTGCCACCCCCGGGGAGCTGCCAGTGGCCATGCTGAGCTGGCTGGCTGCACCATGACCCTCACCATCACCACTGGGCCAGCCACCAGCGTGGCCCAGGCTTTCTTCTGCCTCCTGCTCTGCATCCCCTGGGGCAGCTCCTGCCCCCCCAGCTGCCAGTGCACGGAGCGGGCAGGGGCAAAGGCTGTCCTCTGCAGCTCCCAGCACCTGGAAGAGATCCCCAAGGACATCCCCAGAGATGTGGTGTTCCTCAAACTGGATGCCAACAGCATAACCAGGATCCCCAGCAATGCCTTCAGGCACCTGTCCCACCTGGAGGAGATTGACCTCTCCAGGAATGCCATCGAGAAGATCGACAGGGCAGCTTTCAAAGGGGTGGCAGCCGGGCTGCGGAGCCTCGACCTCTCCAGCAACCGCATCCGCAGCATTCCCAAGGAGGCCCTGCTGGCACTCAACGCCAAGCTCCGGCTGGCCAACAACCCTTGGCACTGCGAGTGTGCCCTGCAGGAGGTGCTGTGGGAGGCACGGCTGGACCTGGACTCGGTGCAGGACATCACCTGCCACACGGCCCCGCGGCAGGAGTACGTGGGCAAGCCGCTGCTCCAGGTCCTGGACGCCGGCGTCAACTTCTGCAGCGTGCGCCAGAGGACCATGGACGTGGCCATGTTCGTCACCATGTTCGGCTGGTTCGCCATGCTCATCGTCTACGTCGTCTGCTACGTCCGCCACAACCGGGAGGACTCCTGCAGGCACCGGGACTACCTGAGCTCCCTGCCCAGTGCCCAGCCCTGTGCTGACACTGCCAGCACTGCCCTGTAGTGCCGGGCTGCGGTGCCAGCGCCCAGCTCCTCCTGCTGGGCATCAAAGCTTCCTGGCGGGACTCCCCAGTGCTTTCTTTCAAAGTGCCACCGATGTCCCCTCCCCAGCGACACCGGACTGAGCGTGAGCAAACATCACGGGGGAGGGATGGCAGGAACACCCCATGTGGGCCTGTCCATGGAGAGCAGGTTCCTGGGGACAAACATCCCCAGCCAGACCCTTTTCCCCACCAGAGCTGGGCTCGCAGGGAATGCAGCCCCTGTCACGTGGTTGTGGTTTGGACAGAGCAATTCCCTGGCAGGGAGAGATGAGTTGTGGGACCAGGAGGTCCCTGGGGTGCAGAAGGTCACTGCAGAGGGGTCACCCCACCCTGGCTCCAGTGAGGCATCAGCTTTGCCAAGGACATCCTTCCCAAGGCTCCCAGTACCTTGGCAGCCTCTGCCTGCCTCCAGAAATTCGGGGGGAGCTCCAAAACCTTTGTTTCCTCAATAAAGCCCTGCACTTAGGAAAAGCCCTCAGGGTTTCTGCTGTGCTGGGAGCTGAGTGTCCAGGGAGCTGAGTGTTCAGGGAGGGTGGTGGTGCTCTGGTGCTTGGAGGGCTTATCCTAATTCAATCTCTCCCAAAGCAGAGCAGCCTAAATTCAATGTACCAGCATTGGTACTCCCATTAGGTGCCATCCCCTCCCACCCTCAGCTGAATCTGCCTTGAGCAGGGACCAGCTGCCCAAATACAGCTGCTCTTGCCTTATCTTGCCCTTCCTCAGGGCTGAATTAGAGTTGCTGCTCACAGCTCAGTGATGGAAGCAAATCAAATTCTCTCTTTTTTCACAAGGGAGAAATGGTCCTTCCTGACAGAGCCAGCTGCAGCTGCACTGAACACGGAGAGGAGGGAGGGATGCAGAGGCTCAGCCTGCAGGTCTGGAGCCTGGGAAGGCTCAGGCTGTGACCCCCCAGCTCTTCTGGATGGGGCTGGCACCTCCTGAGTGCTCCCCAGTGCCAGAGTGGGTGGCCCAGCTGAGCAGTAAACCTGGCTCTGGGGAAGGCTGGGAGGTGCTCTGGGACACTCAGGTGAGGCAGTGGGTCCTGGGAGGGGGGAACAGAGGGGTACCCTCACCCCAGCACACCGCACCACCTCATCCTGACCGGGCCACCTATGGGTGTGGACATTCAGGGTGACTTGTTGGGTGAAGGGATGCCTCTGCCACGGGCACAGCATTTTGTTTTGCCATGTGGGAGAAAGGCTGGGTGCACACAGTTTATTAGAGCTCTGGTTAAGCAAAAGAGTCCCCCAGCAAAGGTGAGGAAAAGAAAAGAGGCCACAGTTTCACCTGGAGCAGTTTTGGGTTTTTCCCATGCCCATGGTAGCTGGATTGGTCCAAACGCAAAGCAGGTTTTCTCAGGAGTCACTAACCTCATGCAAAGGTGCACAGACTAGCAAGGACCAGCACTGGCCTCGAACACACCAACAGGTTTGTACAACACACACAACACTTGTTGAGGGAGACCCAAACCAGCCATGGCAGAGTGGGAGGGTGGGCAGGCACCTGTGGCAGTGGCATGAAGGTGACATGAAGAATGGCTGCAATGGTCCTGAGGAACATCACAGCCCCAGGAAGAGCCAAGCCTGAACACACTTTTTTCTGCAATTTCTCACATGTTTACTCCCCTCTGCCATGCCCTCATCCCAGTAGCTCATGCTCTGCTCTGTCTCTTCCTTCCCTGGCTTTTTGCAAGCTTTGGCCACAGCTACTGGCAGCTCTGGGTCCCTCCTGGGGACTGGAAATTGCCAAGCATCATGGTCCTGGTAAGCCAGGGGATGCACCTGGGCTCCAGGAACCTTGGGTAGGACATGGCTCTGGAGTGTGGTGGCAGAGCTTTCCCAGGAGAAACAGCCCCTTGGCCAGCCCCTGGACAAAGCTGCAGGGAGCCATGGAGCTCCACCCTCCTCCTCCTCTTCCTCCTCCTCCTCCTCCCTTCCCGCAGAGCGTACAGCCAGCCCTGCCCAGCTGATGCTGCAGCCGTTCCTGGGCTCTGTGGTCCATCTTCCCCTGGATGCCCAGCTGGTCCTGGCGATGAGCTGAGCGTGTCTCAGCCACCTCAGGTGGTTTTCAGCTTGAGCACCTTGGAGAGGGGCTCCTTGGCGCTGGAGTAGAACAGGTAGGAGCCCTCAGCAGTGTGAAACGCCTCCCAGTCTCTGCAGCCGACAGTGGGGAGCTGGTGGGCTGCCACAAAGCCTTCATAGCCTTGCCACCTGCACAGGGAAGGCAGTTAGCTCCTGGGCTGTGGGGTGGGCACCTGCACAGGGCAGGGAAGCTGAGCCATGAGGCTGGCACCTCCCATCTCCCTGCTGTGGCTCACTCCCTCACCGGGGCTTCCCATTCCTGCCTGAGAACAGGGAACAATCCTATCCACCCTCCCTGGGCAGGTGCAGCAGGTTGTGCCCCCACAGTGTCATTCCCACTGGGAACAGCCCCCAAGCCCCCCAAGCCTGCCCTCTGCAGTACCTGTAGATGATGCTGTTAACAGAGAAGGTGAAGCCATCAAAGGAGTTTGCTACCACCAGAAAAGAGTCGTCTCCCACTGAGAAGAACTCCCAGTCCAGGGCACTGGGGATGGAATAAGCAGAGGGGCAGCTGAGGTGACCCCTGTGTGTCTGTGTGTCCGTGGGGCAGAGCCCACCCCACCCCAATCTCTGACACCCTGCTCTTCCCAGGCTGTTCTTGAAAGACATCCACCCTCATTCCCAAATCTAGGGCCTTCTCCCAGCTCCCACTGGGATTTGGTGCCAAGGAGTCCTCACCCATCACCCTCCCCACCACTCTCAGTCCCTGGGAGAGTGAAAGCCTGCAGGAACCCTCCAGGAGACAAGCAAGTGTAGTTTTAAACTAAAAGAGGAGAGACCCTGGCACAGTTGCCCAGAGAAGCTGTGGCTGCCCCATCCCTGGAAGTGTCCAAGGCCAGGTTGGACAGGGCTTGAAGCAGCCTGGGACAGTGGAAGGTGTTCCTGCCCATGGCAGAGGTGGAAATGGATGGGCTTTAAGGTCCCTTCCCACTCAAACCATTCTGAGATTCTGAGACCTCTGGGCTCCACAGGGGAAGGACATAGACTGAGGAGCACCCTGAATCCTTGCACAGGTACCTGTAGGTGAGAAGGTCCTGGAATTTAACAAACATCTGGGCCGTGATGTTCAGCTCATAGATGGAGGAATTGATGGCATAGAAGTTGGAGGGTGCTGGCATCCCGCTGTCATAGCTGTGGCTGTTGGCAACAGCCAGAAAAACTCTGTCCCCAATATGAAAAACCTCCCAGTCAGCTGCACCAAATGTCTGTGGGGAAGGAGGCCATGAGAAGCTGGATGTGGCTTCCCTGTCTAAACACAGAGAGGGGGCTGAGGAGCAGTGGCCAAGCCTTACCAGGATAGACTGGAAGAGCTGGAAAGAGCCACTGAGCCAGATGTAGATATGTGAGTAGATCTTAGTGGACGTGCCATTGAATGTGTTAGCTACAGCCAGGAAGGAATATGGTCCGATGGTGAAAAACTCCCAGTCGTAGGCTCCAGAGGTAGGAATGGTCTGGTTGGTTTCAAACAGCCCTGTCCTGGGGTTCCACCTGTATATCACACTGTCTATATTGTGGTTGTTCCCTGGGGGAGACAGAAGTGCACCATGAGGGAAAGCAATCCCTGGTTTGTGTAGGAAAAACCCAGGAACAGGCTCAGCTACATGAATATCTGGCAGCAGGTCACAAGGCTGTTTGCAAGTGACCTGTTGCTCCCCAAGAAGTAGCCAAAGAGATTCTATAGCCTCATCCCTACCTAAAGACCTTCATCCCTAGCTAGTGTCTCCATTCCTAGAGCCTCCATCCCATGGAACACACTAACAGCTTGTCCTGAGGGCACAGTGGCAGCTTTGTGGCAACCCTGGCAGAGGAAGGACAGGCAGGTGTTTTACCCCTACACAAGCAGCAATCCAGAGGCACTGTGCCAGTGTCCCACAGCTCTGCCAGCTGTCCCACAGGGTGGCCCTGTATAGTGGGGCCAGTCCCAGCTGTGTCCTTAAGCCCCTGACATCTGGGGTTCCCCCCTATCCATGCTCCATCCAGCTCCTGGGCTCTGCTCCAACATCTTGACCTCATGCCTGCGTGGGACCCAGCAGGCTTTAAATCCTCATTGCAACAGGGACTTGGGCAGAGAAAGGCTGCAGGAAGGATGGGAACGGCTACATGGACAAGTGGCAGCTCCTCAGGGACCAACCCTTCAGCCCCCTCTAAGGCAAACTGTTTGGCTTGGCCATGATGCTTTTAACCCCTGTGTGATGTGCATGGCTGGCAAAGGGACCACACTGCCACAAGGGTAGGTCTCATCCAAACTAGCCCTGCTGGAGTCCAACAGGTGACACAGGGACTGCCCAACCCAGCTCACAGGTGCCCAAGCAGCCTGTTGCCAGCTCTGAGCCTGGTGCTAGAGGAGCTGATGCCCCCTGAGGCAGCCCTGATGACAGGGAAGGAGCCCACTGGCCATCATCTGAACCCCTGGGAGCATCCCAGAGAACCAGGGCTGTGCTATCAACCCATTCATCCTCTGCACCAAGGGGAGCACATCCCAACCAAAACAACTCATGGCCTGGGGAGGGGAATGAGGCTGGATCATGTCTGCAGGGGATCCAGGGAGAGATGTCATCTGGCTGTCACTCCATTTCCTGTGTGCCCACAGGGCCAAGGATCTGGTTTGACAAAAGGCTCAACCTGTGGCACTACCAGGTTACATAAGACTGGGGATAAAAATGAAATGAAGCAGAAAGATTCAGCACAGGCACCATCCCCACTCCTGTCCTTGTGCCCTGCAGTCAGAAACCCAGAGGGTGACTGTGTCAGCTGCTTCCTCAAAAGCTTTTCTCTCCTCTGCAGGGCTCTGGGTGTCCCAGGCTGGCAGCTGTGTGCACATCTCCCTGATGCACAGGGAGCCTGCTCTGAGCAGGGCACCTTCCAGGGTCCCACCAGGGAACACTGAGGTACCTTCTCTGTGGTTGACCACAGCAAGGAAAGCCTCTCCCTCAATGACAAAGGCCTCCCAGTCCCTGGCGCTGTGCGTGCTGATCCGCTGGTATGTGATGAACTTGGCTTTCCTGTGGCTCCACTTGTAGATCACAGAGAACTCCTGACCTCTCTCATTCTGCTCAAAATTCGCCACTGCCAGGAATATCTAGAAAAGAAAAAGCCAGGACAGCTTGGTTTTCTCCTCTCAAAGGAGCATGGATGAAAAAATGCAGGGAGAGGTGGGATGAAGGTGGCTGGTATGGGACAAGACGGCCCTGGCTGGGGTCCCTGAGCAGTCCCCAAGCAACACAAAGTGGGGACAGTGGGGTCTTTGTGCATGGCAGAGGCACAGCTGGCAGCCAGCAGCCTCTTAGACAAGGAGAAGGAGAGCTGAGCTGTCTCCACTCACGCCTTCCAGCCCCAGGAATGGGAAGCATGGACATGAAATGCTCTGGGGAAGGAGGGAGGTTCGGCTGACAAACCCTCCCGTAAGGAAGGGTGGTTCAGAAAAAAAAAGGCAGGTATGATAATGATAACAATGACAATAATGATAACAATTCCCCAAGACAAAGCACCTCCCAGATCAAGAAACCCCTGTCAAAGTGTAAGGGACAAGAGTGGTGCAGCAAGGGTGGCCAAGCGCAAGGCAGGGAGCACATCCGAGATCTGTCATGCTGGCTCTGTGCCACTCCAGTGTCCTTCAGATGGAGCAGCAGAGATCCTGCCCCAGTTTGGGCCACAAAGAGGCACAGGGCCACAGCACACAAAGAGAAGATTCAATGGGGGTGTCTCCTGTACAGGGTGACAGTGGGGGTGTCAGGACCCTGCCAGCACCAGCCTGGGGCTTTGTTCAGTCAAGGAGTAGCCACCCCCAAGGACACGGCTGTGCTGGGTCCCCCTGTCCCCTATAGAAGGTGAATTCCCAGCTCTGCTCTCTCTGCAAGCACCAGTCCAGGGAGCCCCTATGGGGCATGTCCAGAAACAGCTTCAGTGGCAAGAGAAACACCTGGAGCCAGCCCCACAACCCAGGAGTCTGCAGTCCCCTGGTCTGCACTGACAGGCACCACCAGGAGCAGCAGCAGGTCCCAGTGCACCCACAGAGGTGCTGCCACCCACAGAGGTGCATCCCACCTGCCCCATGTGTGGGCAACCTGGGCTACTGGAACCAGCAGTACTGGAGGTGCTGCTGGTGTAACTAACACCTCTTTGGCCTCCATCTCCAGGAAGAAATGTACCGAGCTGATGGGAAGCACCTTGAGACTCCCAGTGTTCCCATCTCCTGCCTGGGAGGGGCATGTTCCCAGCCCAAAGCCAGTGCTGCAACACAGCTGCACTTCCAGGCCTTCTGCAGAGCCCCACCACAAGGGACAGCCCCCACCATGTCCCTTGTCAGAGATGGTGCCCAGCATCAGCTCTCACTGCCACCAACAGGGGACATGGCCTGTTTGTATCACCAAGCCTGGGGACAGAAATTTTGCCCATCCCTCTGTACCCCAGTGCACGTGGCTGGCAATGGGGGAACCCCGCAGTCACCCTGGGGACAAAGCCAGAATGGGTCATGACAGAGGGGGAACAATCCCAGCTTCCCTGGGAGCCCTGCACAGAGCTGGCTCTCAGCAGATGCCTTTCCTGGGGTTCCTCCAGTGATAAGTAGCTTCCCAGGGAGAGGAACCAGGCAAATCCTCTGCTCAAGCCCCAAAGCACATTGCCTGGGGGAGGAGAGGTGGCTCAGAAGTGCTGGAATAATTTAAAAGCAAGAGAGTTTAAAGATGCAACAGATTGTACTTGAGAGGGAACTGCAGGCCCTGATGGCTCTTTAAGACCACAGGCAGATCTCTGAGATGCAATTCCTGTACTCTCTAAACCACACCCAAGACTACAGAGAAGCCAATGCTGGGCAACTACAATTTAATATACTAAAACATGGGGGCACCTTCCTGGCAGGCTCACCTTCTTCCCAATGGTGAAATACTTCCAGGACTGAGCTTGGTGGGTGGGGATGTTCTGGTAGTGCACAAACTTCCCGTCCATCCACCTGTAGATGGCTGATCCTGGGGGTGTGATCCTGTTGGCCATGGCTGCAAACAGTCCCACTTTTGGGATGGTGAACACCTCAATGCCCATGGTCTCTGAGTTAGTCACCAGGTTCTGGTATTCCTCCACGTAGTCCAGCCTGTGTTGGACTGGGAGTCCACAAAAAAGAGGGATGAGGTTAAAACCAGGTGATTTTGCTGGCTCAGTGGCACTTGCTGCTATGGGGAAAATGAATGTCCTGGTGTCACTGAGGGTGAAGGGCCAAACCAAGGGGTGGTAAGAGGCTGGCTGCACTTCCATGGGCAGCACATCCAGCCCCATGCAGCCCTGCCTGTTCTCCAGCAGAGAGCAGAGATGTGTCCTTTGGGAGCAGGAAAGAACCCCACACCATGGATTTTGATCACTTTGATATATTTATCCTCAAGAGAACAAGGAGGAGATGGCAGGAGGAGAGGTTAGAGAAGACTAAGAAGTAATGCCAGAAATTGGAGCAAAAACCTCCAGAGTGGCCCCAATGGCAGACGGATGGGCACTGGAAGGGACAAGTGGCAGAAGGGGCAGTGCTGGTGGCACCAAGAGGCACAGGTCAGTAAGACCCCAGCATGAGCTCTCCTTGGGTAAACAAGGACACAGTGCCAATCCTGATGACTTCCAGATGTAGGGAAGGATAGGGTGTCCAGTCACTGCGAGCTCCTGTGGGGAAAAAATGGCTCATCCAAACCCACCCTGTGGATATCAGCAGAAGAAAAATGCTGGGAGGGGAGGGAATACACAGGTATTCCACTGTTTTCCTCACAAAGTGTCCCACCAGAGCCCAGATGACATCAAGACCTGTGTCTGCCACCCTCCCAGTCGTCCCCAGTATTTCTGGCAGCTGATGGGTCTCTTTATTTCCCCTTATCCATCCCACAAATGCTTCAGCTCTGGGGGAGCACCCCAACACCCTGAGCATTGCTCTCCATGGCGTGAGCTGTCCTGCTCAAACAGGTCAGGAGCTCATCCTGCCCAGAAAATTCCCAGGAGGGACAGATAATGTGGAGAAGGTGGAGGGACCACAGAGGCACTTGAATCCCGAGAGCAAAGCTAAGCCTGGCCAAGCAGGGGAGAGACAGGGGGACACCCCAGCCCCTCACTCTGCTGCTGATTCCCATCCCAAAGTGGTCTCAAGGGCAAATCTCAGCTCCTGCTCTGCTGCAAGGGTCCCTTTCCCTCCCTGAGAGCACCAGAACCTCCCCAGCAGTACCTTCCAGCATGGAGAGCCAGGTGCTGCCATTGCAGAGGTAGAGTCCTCGCCGGGAGGTGTTGAACCAGAACTGTGCCTTCTCCTGCTTGGAGCAGCGTGGCCGGGCCCCCAGGGTCACCTTCATGTCACTCTCTGTGAGAGGAGTGAGGCAGGAGCCTCTTAGGGCACACAGTGGAGGAGCAGAGAGGCAGGAGTGGCAAATGTCCTGGTCTCATGCTGATGGATGGGCATCAGGCAGTGGGGAAAATGGAATCCCAACACAAATCTGGGAAGCCACAGACTGGGGCAATCCTGGGGCCACTGACACGAGCCCAGCTCTACCAAGGGACCCAGGGTCTTTTAAGGGAGATTTTGGACAGGGATCTCAACACACACACATTGAGAAACAGAGGGTGCTGGGAACATCTTCTTTTCTTCTGCTCCTGCTTCGTTCCCAGCCCCAGTTCCCTTCCTCACAGAGGTGGAGGTGTGGGGGCACTGACCGTAGCGGTGTTTGAGCACCTCGTTGCTCACTGGCTTGGCAGGGACATCCTGGAGGACAGTGGGGACAGAGAGCGTTGCTACTTTGAAGTTCACAGCGTGGCATATCCGGGGGGTGGCATCAGCTCCTGGCAGCAGGACAAGCTGTCTCAGCAAGCCCTGGGAAAGTGGGAGCAGAGGGATGGAGACCAAGTCCCACAAGATCACAGAATGGGAACTGCAGGTAATTGGTGCCTTGTGTTTCCTGCCTGACTTCTGCTTGTTGCCCTCCCTCCTGGGATGCAGGATCCATGGGATTCATACACATTTATCAGATCCCAGATGCCCAGCTGGGGCAATCTAACAGCTGATGTAAGGGCAGCATTAGCACCGCTGCCTTTCGGTGCCTCCACATGGGAAGGACACAGCCACCTCTGCTTCCTGTGCCATGGCCCAAGCCCTGCCAGCAGAGGGGACTGAGAGGAGGCTGTGGGTCATCCCTGAGTACCCCGGACATCCCACACCGCGGGGCACCTACCGTGAACACGCCTTTCCTTCTCCTCCTGTTGCCCAGGTAGAAGCTGGCTCTCCTCACCGACAGCGAGGCTGGAAATGGTGTCTCCACCACCCTGGGGATGGGCAGAGAAGAGGCAGGGGGACAATTTCACAACATCTGCTGGTGTCCGGAGGAGATGCTGTTGGGGGAACATCACCCTGGCCACCCCGCCGAGCCCCTCCAGCGTCACCCCCGACCTACACATCCTTGGGGATGCTGCAGTCCACCGTCAAGGAGAAGGACTGTCCGGAGACAGCCAGGATGAGCGTGTGCCACTGGTTGTCGGAGAGGGACACGTTGGGGAAGGTGACGCGGGTCTGCCAGCCGCCGGCGCGCTCCTGGCTCCAGAAGAGGAAATGCAGCTTGTCGGGGGCGTAGCGCAGCCCCACCAGCACGCTGGGGCTCTCCTCCACCATCAGCGTGAAGATGTACTCGTTCCTCTGCGGGAGGGCACGGGCTGGCACCGCGGGCCATGGCCGTGCCCGCGCCCTGCCCGCCCGGCCGCGCTTACCTTGGCGGGGACGCGCAGCGCCCGCAGGGTGACGATGATGGAGAACTCCTCGGGAAAGCGATCGCAGTGGATGAAGAGCCGCGAGGCGGGGAAGGCCAGGGCGCGGGGCCGGGAGGAGGAGAGCTGGAAGCCGCGCACCCCCTGCACCTGGAACACCCGCACGCCCCGGGCCAGCCTCCCGGCCGGCACCGCCTCCGACAGGATGTCCAGCGGCCGCAGGTCTGTGCCAAGACACAGCCGAGCGGGTCACCACGGTGTCCCACCCTGTCCCGCTGTGGGACAGCGCTGCCTGGGGGGCTCCACAGCAGCAGGATGGCCTGGCGTGCCAGGGTAGCATTTGAATCTCATTTAGTAATGCTTCAGGGCCAGAGGCAAGATTTGCCGTTCGGACACGAGGTTGGCATCTCCATCACCACAGAGCCATCGCACTGATGCAGTTCTGAATGCAGGCACTGGGTCTGGGACCTGCCAGCCAGGCAGCCCCAGGCTGCCACCAGCTCCCTCGGGATCCAGGAGAGCAGGCAGGGATCCCGCACCACAGATCTCCTCTCAGGACAGCCACCCGTCCCCATCTCTGTCCACAGGGCAGTGGGGACAGCTCTACCCCTGCAGCCCCGGTTCAGGCTGTCCCAGCGCAGCCCTAATTGCACACATGCACACGCACTCTCCCAGCAGGCACCCAAACCACTCATTATAAATAATTACCCTCTCCCCAGAGAAGAGAGCGCCATGCCCAGCCCCAGGGCATCTCCCCGGTGAGAACACACAGCACAACAGCACCAGAAAGTGCCACCCCACGGAACACTGCCAGGTCCAACATCTCGGCACAGGAAGGGCTCTAGCAGCCGTGGGGACTTCTCTGACCTTCCTGCCCTTGGACCCTCCTGTTTTTATTTTTGAAAGCTTTTCTGGAGATGATACCCAAGAGATGAAGCAGCACTTGGCTGCACTAAAACATTCCTGATTCCATCCCACCCCGCTGAGACCTGGCTTTTAGCTCCAATTTGTACTAATAAATCCGGGCTGCTGGGGCACAGTGGGAGAGCTGGGAAGGAGGGAGCTGGGAGCAAGGCTGGGCTGTGTGTCTGAATCCAAACCAGCTGGAGAAGGGAAGCGCTTCCTCCAGACATGCCTGGCCAGCCCAGTTCCAGGTGGGCAGAGCAAGGAGGAATCTGCTCATGTGGCTCCTTCCAGACCAGAGCAGGGAGATCAATGAGGTCCTTCCCACCCTGGCAGCTCTGTGTGCTCTCTGCCCACCCCACTGCTGGTTTAAGCTGTTCCTAAAGCAAAGTCTTGCTGGGGGAGTTTTAACTGGAAGAGCTTATTTCAGAAATGCATCACTCAGCAACGGCCAGTTCCTGTTATTCCCAGCAAAAAGTACAGGCTGAACTCAGGCTTGGATTTGCAGAGGGGTTTAGGAGCCCCCAGTTGCCCCTGAGATGTGAGGATGAGCTGGGGGAGAGTTCAGCTGGGGCTGGAGGTTGTGGGCCAGGAAAGAGCTGAGTCCTATGACCAACCCCAAATCCCTAAATCCAAAGATCTGCGTCCCAGTCTGCCTCCCACATCCACTGCTAAGGGTGGGAGAGCAGCTGGGGTGCTCCAGCCCAGCTTGGGCAGCACAAGTGGGGTCAGGGGACCTTGTGCTGGGGTCCCCAGGATGATGCTGGGGCCTCAGCACCCCCAGGATGCCTCCAGCCAAAGCTGCTTGGGGACAGTGGGGACATGCCCAGAGAGACTGGAGCACCTCGGGGAGGAGGCAGCGGGCAGAAACTCTCCAGTCTCTCCCTGTTTTTCTTCTAACATCATCTGGGCTGTAACAAAAAGCAAATACAATTGCCATCAAACTGCAACAAGCCCTAAGCACACAGAGCCTGGGCCCAAGCAGTCCCAAAAACTGAGCTCAGGCTTCATTGCCCCCACAGCACAGGCACGGGGATGTGATGGCAAAGCCAGGGCATGGGGATCCTATTTGGCTCAGGAAGGAAAGTTCTGCCTCCAGGACGTGGAGGTTGTGCCTGTTAGAGCACAGAAGAGTCCGGGGCAGGAGAGACTTTCCAGGGGGACTTCATGGCTCTCTTCTCCTTCTTCCAGTCCTTCCCCTCCCCTCCTCTCTGCTTCCAGCAGAACCTGGGACAACGCTTGTGCAACAGGGACAGACACAGCTATCCCCACAGCTCCGAGCAGGCTGGTTGCTCCCCCGCTGGCATTGTGGGGGCTGCGGGCACGGGAATGACCCCACATGCTGCTGTCCATGGGTGCTGGCAGCCCGCAGCATCTGAGGCAGCATCTGAGGCAGCATCTGTCACTCGGTCCACTTGAGAGGACACTGAGCACTGAAACACTGGGGCTGACTCACATGGGGCATACCCCCCAAGACAGAGCACACCTTCTGGGGTCTGTCCTGGCAGCCTGGGGAGCACCCCAGCCATGGGATCACCCCAGCCATGGGGTCACCCCAGCCATGGGATCACTCCAGCCATGGGATCACCCCAGCCATGGGATCACTCCAGCCATGGGAGCATCCCAGCCACGGGATCACCCCAGCCATGGGATCACACCCGTCCCTGCAGGATGAACACCTGTCCCCAGGTGAGCCCACCCGCCCTTCGCTCGTACCTGTGCAGTGCTGCCACGTCCTGCCTGGCCGGATGAAGCCTCCGCCGCTGGCCCAGCGGAGGAGAATGACCCAGAGCAGCAGTGGTGCCGACATGGGGGGCCCGGCTTGAGCGGGTCCATCCACCGGGACCCCCCCGCTGTCCGCTGCTCTCTCCCGGCTCAGCGCCCCGGGGGCTCTCGCATGCTCTGCGGTGGGGCTGCCCGGAGCCCCCCACACCGCTCTGTCCTCCCCGGGGCCGTGTCACCCCCGGATGCTGAACCCCGGCTCTCTGCTCTGCCCGGGCATCGCCCCCGGGGGCTCCCGGGGGGCTCCTGGGGCGGCCGCCGAGGCACTGCCGGCTGCAGCCTGCACACAGACATTTAAATGAGAGGTCGGTGGTGGGAGAGGAGGAGTCCCGGCTCCTCCGAGAGCTTTTATCTTTTGCCCAACCCTCTGGAAGGCGGCTTTGGGGAGGGATTTTTTAATCTTTTTTTTTTTGCTTGTTTTCTTCGCTTCCTTTCATTCTTGGTGATTAATTTTTCTGGGCTCACATGGGAGTAGGTGGGAGATTCATCTCTGGCTGGAGAGACCTGGGTGGGAACCTTACTGCCCCTAAATGCATTTGTTTTCAGCTCATATTGAATGAGAGACACTCTGACCCCTCTGGACCACTCCACCGTGTCCAGATCCCAAAAACTGCATACTCCTCCCCCAGTATTGTCCCAGGCAGGTGATGCCCATCCCAAGGCTCCATCCCAAGGCTCCATCCCAAGGCTCCATCCCAAGGCCCAGCCCTGCCACAAAAATGCCACTGATTGAGAAAACTCTCCAGGTTCTGCTGTTGCAAGGGAAGCATTAGCAGTGGGAAAGCTCCCTGCACACAGTGAGCTCCGCTGGCCTCCTCCAGCCACAGAACGAGTCTCTTCCATTCCCCAAACAATTGAAACAGGCTCCCACCCCCCTCGTCCCCAAAGCCTTCCTGCAAGGCGAGCGCTAGAATAGAAAGCGGATGGTGAGGACCAAACGCCAAGAGTTGTGTTGCAAACTGGGGGTTTTGTCAGCAAAGAACAGCCAGAGCTGGACCCACGGCCGTGTTTGCTGTCAGTCTGTCCTCATCCCAAAATGGACCGTGCTGGGACTGAGAGTGCAGCCCAAGGAGTGCAACCCACAGTGAAGTGAAGCACCATGCACACACCCTGGCCCCAAATCCCAGGAGGAGCTGTACTGAACCCCACAAACCCCAAGACACCAGAACGTGTCTCANCCTGCACACAGACATTTAAATGAGAGGTCGGTGGTGGGAGAGGAGGAGTCCCGGCTCCTCCGAGAGCTTTTATCTTTTGCCCAACCCTCTGGAAGGCGGCTTTGGGGAGGGATTTTTTAATCTTTTTTTTTTTTGCTTGTTTTCTTCGCTTCCTTTCATTCTTGGTGATTAATTTTTCTGGGCTCACATGGGAGTAGGTGGGAGATTCATCTCTGGCTGGAGAGACCTGGGCGGGAACCTTACTGCCCCTAAATGCATTTGTTTTCAGCTCATATTGAATGAGAGACACTCTGACCCCTCTGGACCACTCCACCGTGTCCAGATCCCAAAAACTGCATACTCCTCCCCCAGTATTGTCCCAGGCAGGTGATGCCCATCCCAAGGCTCCATCCCAAGGCTCCATCCCAAGGCTCCATCCCAAGGCCCAGCCCTGCCACAAAAATGCCACTGATTGAGAAAACTCTCCAGGTTCTGCTGTTGCAAGGGAAGCATTAGCAGTGGGAAAGCTCCCTGCACACAGTGAGCTCCGCTGGCCTCCTCCAGCCACAGAACGAGTCTCTTCCATTCCCCAAACAATTGAAACAGGCTCCCACCCCCCTCGTCCCCAAAGCCTTCCTGCAAGGCGAGCGCTAGAATAGAAAGCGGATGGTGAGGACCAAACGCCAAGAGTTGTGTTGCAAACTGGGGGTTTTGTCAGCAAAGAACAGCCAGAGCTGGACCCACGGCCGTGTTTGCTGTCAGTCTGTCCTCATCCCAAAATGGACCGTGCTGGGACTGAGAGTGCAGCCCAAGGAGTGCAACCCACAGTGAAGTGAAGCACCATGCACACACCCTGGCCCCAAATCCCAGGAGGAGCTGTACTGAACCCCACAAACCCCAAGACACCAGAACGTGTCTCAGAGCCTGGAGAGGAGCTGTGTGCCTATCCAACTGCCCTGCATGAAGCTCCCCCTCTCCAAACAGCCTCCCTTTATTCAAATTAGGTTCTACCCTGATTTATTTAAAATAGGGTTCTATCAGGATCATGTTTAAACAGAGCTTAAGCTCTTGGCAAGAGAGAGCTGCAGAGGTGAGGCACTACTGTCTCCTCATCCTCATCCTAGGGATGGTGTCCAGTGGCACAGCCATAACCAAACCTGGGGGTCCAAATGGTAGATGGGGGAGGCCTGAATGGCACCTGGGGGTCCCAAATGGCACTGGGGGCCCTGAATGGAGCTGCTGGAGGTGAACACAAGAGATGCAGGAGGACAAACCATCCCATCTCCCCTGACCCTTGCAGCCTTGAGGACACTCATTGGGGCTGAGACTGGGAGCAGTCACCTCACTGGAACCCCAAGCCATGGGAAGATGGAGACTGGAGTTCCAAGCATGTCTGGCAGAGAGGTGCTGCATTGGAGGGGAGGCTCCTGTCAGGTTGGAACTGGGGAAGGCATCACAAACAAGAATCAGAGCCACCACATTTCCCAGGGCTGCACACATGTGTCAAGTTAAGCGTGGCTTTGGGAGCTGGCAGCACTGCCCTGAGCCAGGGATGGATTTGGGGAAGGCTCCTGCTGAGACTCTGCAAGGGTCCAGGGAGGGAGGGAAAGTCCTGGCAGAGATTCTGAGTCCATTTGTTTTCCAAAGGGTATGCAGCTATCTTTCAGTGCTTTCTTGGTCAAAAAAAAATAGTCAGTGGGGACATCTTCAAAGCCAAGGACACAGCTGTGGATGCCTCCTCAAGACACAGGGAGATCTGTGGACTTCCAGGTGAGCAGTGGAGGCTGATGAGCACAGAGGACATGGTGGGCTCAGGCTGCTGTTCAGACACGTTAATGAACAGTCTCCAGGTGAGGACAGGGATGTTGAAGATCTTCAAGGGTTTTCTCCTTCACTGGGCTGGGGATGCTGGCGTGGCAGAAGATGGTGGAGTGGCTTGGCCAGCCTTCCTGCCTGGGGAACCGAGCTGTGATGTGAAGTAAGGACAGGGACACATCGCTCCCCACTGTCACATTGGGTCCGGGACCTGCTCCGTGTCCCCAGGACAGTAGGAAGTGGTCTGCAAAATAGTTCCTAAGCACACAGGCACACATTCCTATGTGCAGAAGCAAGCACGAGGGGATGAAATAAAAGAGACAAACAGTGAGACGTCTGCCTAATTCGCATGGGGCGTAAATAAAACCATGTGGTGGCTCCGAACAAAATGATCCTTGGATTTTCACCAGAAAGGTTTGGCCATCTCTGGGTTAGGAAAGGTTGAGAAACCCGTCTGCAGGCAATCCATTGCAAGCAGAGCTTTCATGCAGGGGACAGTGTGAGGAGGGCACCTCATGGTTGCCAGGGACTGGCTGGACCCTGCACACGGGGAAACGTTCCTGCTCTTCCAAGGCTGTAACTCATTCCTTATTATTTGCAGACACAAAGCCATGTTTCAGGGCTTCATGCTTTATTCATTTCAGTCTTTATTCCTGACATCTGTATATAATTAGAGAATCCTTTAGGTTGGAAAAGACCTCTGAGTCTGTCAAGTATTTTTTCCCTGAAATGCAGCACAGGCATCAGCAAGGGCAAAGCTTTGAGGGACCCCGTAAGTAACTGATGGACAAATGCCCATCCCATGGTGTCCCCGACTTCTGTCTACTCTCCTGCCTGCACCAGCAGGGCCAGCAGAGCCTGCCACACTCACATCCATGATGATAGAGCTGGAGGTCAGTGATGAGCACATGGAGCTGGTCTCACCTGTGTGAGCAGCAGGGTGGACATCAGCCCTTTGGGATCTGTTATAAAAGGGATGGGGGGAATTGTTCTCAGAGGGACATCCTAGATCTCAGCTCCCCAAACCATAGTTTGGATTCAACAACTGCAGCGCCTTCCCCAGCATGGTGGGATGAGGTCTCCATCCTCAGCCATTTCCAAGGCTCCTCCCTTGTCACCTTTATCCTTTCTCCCAGACTGAAAATATTCCCTGTGTTTCCTGGAGCAACTTCAGCTCCCTGAGTCCAATCCACCATCACAAAGCAGAGTTCCGGCAAGAAACCTCCACCCCAGGAAACCTGTCAACATTGTACAGAAGCACAAATGTCTTTAACCCCAATGCCTTTCAAAAGCTGAATTCCCAGAAGTTTTGGAGAGGTTCTGCCAGGAAAAGTTTTGTGAAAGACTGGGAGGATTGCAAAAGGCACCATTTTTAGGAACACCACCAGAAAAAAAGCACAAAGCTGCCCCAACACAGCAAGTCCTGCTGCCAGCTTTGCAGCATGGAGCTGCCTTTGGGAGCAAATCCCTGCCAGGGGGTGGCGAGCCACCAGCATCGCTCGTGTCCCAGAGCCCTCCGTGGCCCCACATCCACTGCCAGCCTCAGGGAACGAGGGAGCAGGGAGCCACCAGCCTGCTCTGGCCACAGCAACAGGCAGTGGGTTGCAGCCCATGGCCCTGCCCAGGCAGCCAGGAGGAAGCTGAGCATCCTGCCCTGCATTTGGGGGACACATGGCAGCTGAGCTGGCAGGCTCTGAAAGGGCTCCAGAAAGCAGAGGCTTAACTTTCGCCAGTACAAGGGAAGACAGGCTTTGAGACCATGCTTCCACACCAGAGCTGTGTTGGATGGGGCTGTGCATCACCCACAGCTGCATCTCCTCTCATTTCACCCCTGCATGTGACCAACAGCCCTTCACTGTTGCCTGTCCCTTGTTGATATAGTTGTTTTAATTTTTGTCACCTTCCCCCAGGGTGCCCAAACCTGTTGAAGAGGCTGAGCCACCTCCCTGCAGCCACAGAATCCCCAGACTCACCACTTTCCAGAAAGGCAGCTCTGGATGGATGGATGGGTGGATGGATGGATGGATGGATGGATGGATGGATGGATGGATGGATGGATGGATGGATGGATGGCATCTAACCCAGGCAACCATGAGCATGCTGAATTTGGGAACAGTGCTCTGGGTATCTTCTGTAAATCTCAGGTCTACACAGAGACAAAAGAGCAGGAGAGGGGCTTACAGGTCACTTGGTGGTGGTGCAGGAGATCCAGGAGCTCTGCCTGGACTCCCTGCTCCACCTGCAGTGAGAAAATTCTGCTTGGCTTGGAGCTCAGCTGAGATCTCTTCATAAAGGGAATAAACAGAGTTCCAGAGGCCAAGGGGAAGGAGGCACCATTCACGTTCCGTGCTTACTGCCTGTGCTTTAATCTCCTTCAGCGACCACTCTTGTCCCAACACCCCGGGGTTGTGCAGAGCAGCTGGGGTTTTGGAAACACCTGAGCTTTCCTGCATCAGGATCAGCAGCTCACCAGGCTGAGCACACACACCCTGCATGGGGACTCTGTATGGGGAACTGTCAGCTCGGCCAAGCAAACCCCATGCCAAGTTCTCTATGCTGAGTGCTGCCCAGAGATGTGGTGGACTCTCCATCCCTGAAAATGTCCAAGGCCAGGTTGGATGGGGCTTGGAGCAACTTGGGCAGAGAATTGGAGTGAGATGAGTTTTAATATCACTTCCAACACAAACCATCTGGGGATTCTGATTCTACAATCTCTCTCTGTAGACTGCCTTGAAGTAACACCTGAGCCTCAGGGCTGGCTCTGGCATGGGGAGAGGAATCTCCCTTGGCAGTGCAGGGGGAAACCCTCCTCCACCTTTGCTTGTAGCCCTTTGATCCAGGCAGTGACCACACACACCAGCTGATGGTGGTGAGCAGCACAAAGAGCCCCAGCAGGGAAACCCAGGGGTTTGCCCCCATGTGCTTGGGCCCACTGAGGACTGCCAGGGATAGAAAATAGGAAGCACAGCGCTGCTTGGACCAAAATGATCCCATGGCTCACAGGTTAGGGACCAGCCAGCAACTTCTCAGCCACAAGTCCACTCAGACTGCCCACCCCAGGAAAGTGTGGGCACCACAAGCCTCTCCCCAGTGCTGGCAGCAAACCTGGGCTGAGATCATGAGCTGCGGTCCCTGCAGCAAACAGCAGCTTTAGCATCGTTTGGCTCTGCAGCTGTAAGAAAACCTCCTGCCCCCAGACACAGAGAATCACTGGCCAATTTTATCGCTCTGACGATGTCCGAGTTGAATTATTCTCCGAGCGATGATCCCGGCTCTGGAGGAGCTGGCAGGCGGGTGCCAAGGAGGGAGCGCAGGCAGCCACTCTCTGCCCACCCGCCGGCAGCCGAGCGCGGCTCCATCTCCTCCGACATCCGGCAAGGGAAGGGAACAAAAGCACTGAACAATTCCTATTGTTTCCCATGGCTTTCTCCAGGGCAGCTCTTCCAGCGCGATGCTGCCGCCCAGTCACTCCCTGCGCTGGGAGCTGTGCAGATGCTGCTGGGGACGTGGTTCCCGTGCCCAGGTGTTGGTTGTGCTTGTTTTACTTCTAAACAGAAGTGAAGTCTGAATTAGAAGTAGAAGCTGCTCTTGTTGCTGTTGCAGCTTTTATTTTTTTGGGGGCAATGATGATGATGGTCAGGAGAGAAGAAAAGCGAGAGAGCAAGAGCTAATTTCTTTTTTACGCATAGATTTTTATACACAAATAACTTAATAAACTAAAAACATGAACTTGAACTATTTCTTTGTAACCTATTGGAATTTTAGTTTTTCAGCACGCCAGGTTACGTATAGACTACACATACGGTCTAACTTGTTCTATCTAAAAAATGTAAGCAATATTCTTACTATAGTTTTATTATGTTTAAAACCATGTTTCTGGAGCCTCTTAGGAAACTTGTTTTTAACACTAGTATCTAGGATTATGTTTTTCAGCCTTCATTAGAACTTGTACTTTTACACTGAGATCTAAGACCTTTACTTTCTAAAGCACTTAAAACATATTCTTACTTACTTACTTGCTTATTCTAAAGCTTAAACTTACACTTTTACTTTATGTGTGAGTGGCTTAATATACTTCAATCTATCCAAAGGTTTTTATTCAATCCCTGCACTCTAATTTCTTTCTGAAGAATTCAGAGAGACCTTTGATTTACAGACTCCAACACCCAGGTGTCTGCCACCAACCCTCCACTAGCACAGAGACAGAGACAGCGTTCTCAGCAGGGTTATTCCACTCACCACAGCTCCTGTCCTACTCCACAGCACCACTGGGCATTCCTGAGATGCTCAGCCATGGGAATATGGCAGTGCTGGGTTAATGGTTTGACTCCATGATCTTAGAGGTCTTTTCCAACTAAATGATGATTCTATGATGACACCCAGATTCCTGTAACCAGCCAAAGGACAATGCCTGTGGTGCGGAAGGGGTGAGCTCAGCACAGGCTCAAAGTGAAGGAAATCACCCTGATAATTTCTGTGGGTCTCCAAGGGGGAACAGAAGCATTACAGAATCATTGAATGGTTTGGGTTGGAAGAGAACCTTAAAGCCTATCTCATTTTCACCCCCTGACATGGCAGAGACATCTTCCACTATCCCAGATTGCTCCAGCCCCATCCAACCTGGCTTTGGACACTTCCAGGGATGAGGCAGTCACAGCTTCTTCTCTGAGCAAAGAAAGTACCTACTGTGTGAGAGAGAATTCAGCCTACAAGTTGCATATGGAATATATGAATGGATAAAATAATCAAATGCCCCCTGGTCACTGATTGGGTGCTTCTACTGAAAGTTTCAAATGCTAAGTGAGGTGGGATGGGGACACTTTAGAGAAGTGGCTGCTCCAATAATACTGTTATATTGTAAAGCCACACTTCATATAGAGCCTTAGGAGTTTCCTACAGCCCACAAAGCCCAGCTCTCCCACCAAGGCTGTGCCTAGGCTCCAAGGAGAAGATACCATATCAAAGCAGGATTTGGCCAAGGACAAAGCTCAACTTCTAACTGGCTCTCCAAAGTGAATTTGAAAACACCTGGACTCCAGCCAGCCTGCCTGTCTCGCATCCTCTTCCATTGCAAGAACTGGTGAGAAAAGCCAAGCTCTGGCTGAGTGAGACCCCTCTGGAGCCACCCTTGCAGCAAGCCTATTAGATACCAAGGAAAGACCTCCAACCCCAGAGGTTTTTGCCTCAGAACCAGTTCACCTGATCAGTTCCACTCCATATTTCACCATTTCCTAGCTCCCAGAAGGATGAATGGCAAGGGGAAGCAAGACATCCCTGGGGATGAGCTCTGCTCCTCCTTTTCAGATTGGAGATATGGCAATGTCTCTAACACATCTGTCTTATTGAGGGAGATCCCCAGCACCTGACCTGCTGACCAAGCTTGGGATTGGATCTAACCAGATCCAGTTGGATGCCCCCAGCTGGGATTGGATCTGATCAGATCTCTGAGGGGGTCTTCCTCTGGCTGGCAGAAGAGAGGGATCCTGGTGAAGCACCACCACACCAGGAGAGGAGTGTGTGTGAGCCCATCCCTGACTTAGCACAGATACCCTGATTCATTCAACATCCCCATGCACCCCAACTGGGTTCAATCTGCCAAATTATTTTGGCATAGGAAAAACTGTTTTGGGCCCAAACTTCCATGCCAGCTGTGGGTGGAGAGCCTCCCCATGCTGAGCCCTGCACAAAGCGTGGGTGCCCCCCACTCCCTGCGTGTTGCATCCTGCATTTCTGCTGCTTTGAACCCACCTCCTGTGTCACCCTGCAGCCCTGGCTGCAGCAGGGGTGTTTGCCTTCACTCCTCAGCCAGCTCTGTCCCAGGACACCCCTTCCTGGCCACCCCCTGCAGTCACTCTAGCCAGGGACACCCAGCTCTGGTCAGAGCTGTGATGGAGCCACAGCCTCATCCCCCACTCAGGATGTCCCAGGCACACAGGAAGGGGACTCACCCCTGCCCTTCAGGGACATGACCAGACAGACCCACTGCCAAATCTGTCCCCAGAGCTCCCACACGCACTGCTCACACCAGAGCTCCCCTGTAATAACCCATGGGCCATGTCACTGCCATTAATTATCTATTAACACACCCCATCATCTTACCTACCGCCCAGTCCCATCTCAGGGGGTGTGAGCCACCTTCAAAAGCCACCTGGATGCTTCTCCTGGGGCTCTTACACCAGCTGTCCTGGGAGAAGACCCAGAGCAGGCTGGGATAGGCAGGGAGATCACCAGGACTGGAGTCACAGGGAAGGCACAGACCTCCCAGCCACCCCAGGCTCCCACAGGGCCATGAGAGCACCATGCAGGAATACCAAATGTTAAATGGCTTGAACAATTCCCTCCTCTGATGGGTTTCATCCCTGAAGCACCAGAGAGCCTGGCACAGCTCTTTTGGTGCCCAAGACACGGGGTGGCACCTGGCAGCAGGAGAGGGGACATCAGGAGCCCTCACTGGGGCTGGCAGCTCAGGCCCTTGGATGCTAGAGGAGTTCTCCAGCTTCCTGCACCTTCCCCTTCCTGTTCAACCCCCGACCCTACCTCCAGCTGGCAGCAAGACCCCACCATCCCTTCCCTCACACTCCTCCAGCCTTTGAGCTTCCTGAAGCAGAGATTTTCTTCCCCTGAGTGAGAGAAATTTGAAAGAGAAGGCACATGGGATATGTGACCTGTGCTGTGCCTTGCCAGGGTACTGTGAGGACCTCCCATGCTCAGCCTCCATCCCTGCCCCACACCACAGGACAGGGGAGGCTGCTGCAATCCCACATCCGAGACAATCCCAGTATCAGTAGCACGGCTGGCACTGGGAAGGGACATTTCAGATCTGTGCTGCTTCTCCTTTCCACTCTCACAAGGGAAAACACAGCATCCTCACCAAGTCACAGCTCCAGGAAGACACCAAGGCACAGAGCTTCCCTGTTGCATCCATCCCAAGGCAGAACACCACCTTCCATTCAAGATATCACTCCAGAAAGGCAAAAAAAAAAAAAAGCTGGCAGGGAGCCTGGGGCTGGCTCTGCCCCCGAGCTGCAGGCGTTTCATGTGGCTCCAACGCCTCTCACACTTTCAAAGGCACACCAACCCAGTTAATGGATGTCTCACAGCCCACTGTGTGTGTTCTGACACAGCCCCTCTGCCAAGGAAAAACAACAGTGAGCGTGTGTGGATGCGTGTGTATACAAAGGCTTTAAAGAGGACGTTGCTTGCATTTTTACAGCTTTGTTGAAGGGTTTGGTTGAGGTTCTTTTTTTAATATAAAAGCCTAAAGCAAATATAATCCAGAGAAAAGGATTTTTAAAAAAATCTTTAATACTTTACCTACATGCATAACACCTGTAGAGCTCTGACACTCCCCAAGGAACATGTTTTATAATAAGTGCTTCAGGCTTAACAAAAAGAAAAAAGACAACTGCTCAGAAAAACATTGCTACTGGCCAGTACTGCACATCCTGCCAACATGAGTGTTCATTCAGGGACACAATTAAGTCTTTAACCTTCAGGTGCTCCCCACCTGCAGTAAGGTGTCTGTACCATGAGACCCTCTCAGCCAGTCACACACCTCCACTATGCGAGCTGAATCCTCCTGCTTTATGCAAGGATTCAGTTTGTTGCAGAATAATGAAGTTTTAGTTCTTTTCAGCAAATAGAAAGAGGGAATCTAACATGTCAATCAAACCTTTAAACCTTTCATAGAATCCCAGAATGGTTTGGGTGCAACGGGACCTTAAAGCTCATCCCATTCCAACCCCGTGCCATGGGCAGGGACACCTTTCACTATCCCAGACTGCTCCAAGCTCCATCCAACCTGGCCTTGGACACTTCCACACAGCTTCTCTGGGCACCCTGTGCCAGGGCCTCACCTCCCTCACAGGGAACAATTCCTTTCTAAACGAACACAATGAACAACCAGTTTCTTTTGATGAGCACAAATGCTCACCCACTGGCTTCAGCTGAGTAAACAGCCACCAAGTAGGACAGTTCTCACCTTGACACCAAGTTTTAGTCCTCTGAGGGGAACTTCTGCCTACATTTTGTCACCCTTAAGACTGAGAGGTAGATATGGTCACTGGGTGGCTTTAAATGCCCTTCAGCAAACCCACTGCATGTCAGTCACTTAAAGTTTTTTTTACTTTTGAACAGAGATTTGGGGACTATGGAAACTCTGAGTAGGAACGCAGAGAAATCTGCTTGAGTGGTAGTTGTCCCTGTCCATGGCAGGGGGTTGGAACTAGATGGTCTTTAAGGTCTGTTCCCATTCAAACTATCCTGTGATTCTATGATCTACATGTCCTCCTCAAACCCAAGTGCTGATACCAGCACATTCTGAATGAATTCACCTGTTGTACATCCACAAGAACTTCCTAGGCCAGACACATGGATATAATGACATTTGTAAGGAGCAAACTTCACCACATCAGCCCACTGTCAGATTTTTATAGTTTTGAATTATGCAGCCACTGCCAGCATTAGAGACAAGACATTTGCCAGGAAAGTCCATGCAATCATGTCAGCTCTTTCACTGCTAAAGTATCCCATGTTTCAACTGGGCCTGAATGAACCCTTCCACTCCTTTGGAGAAAGTCTCTTGGCTGTGTGGTTACTCATATACAACACCCACTGCAATACATTTGTATACAACTATAAAAGGAGAAAATATAATCACTTTATTTTCAGTATACAGACTAGATCCCACCATAAAATCAAGATAACGAGCAAGCACACACGAATAAAACACTCAGCACTTAAGCAAACCCCACTTTTGCCATGTCTGTGTTTCTGCAGTGGCTCTTGCAGCTCTCCAGCGTTGTTCCCAAAGGTGGCTGCAGTGCTCCCAGGAGCAACCCTCCCTCTACTCCCAAAAACACTCCCAGTTTGCGTAAAGTGCTACATTTTCCTGTATGCCTTGAAATACTAGTTAGGTACAACACTATTTCATCACCTCTGCTCCCAAGCTATGTCCAGTCCCACTTCCACCCTGACATCAAAGCCACAATTACTTCTACAAGGAGGTAAAATCAGCAGGTTGTAGCAATACAACTCTTCAGCGGTGCAGAACAATGGCAAAGTGCAGCACAGACAGCAAGACAGAAATGCTGAACAGTTGTACCACACATATGCACATGATCACCTCTGTAAAGCTTTCTTCATGGTGTGACTCCTTCCTTGTCACACTTTTTCACATTTAAAAAAAACAAACAGCCCTTGTCAAATTTAGCCCATTTAAAGCTGCCAACAAAATTGGATTCCATGTGCTATCAATGGGCATGTTATTGCTTGTAGTAAATTGGAGAAATTTGGACCTACACTTGAGACTGGCTTGCAAAGCAGAAAGGTCAGCAGAGGCCCCTCAGCAGTTTTAAGAACTGACCAGCTGGTATTTCCTGCACCCTTCACACTGGCTACAACACTGCAGTCCAAAACACACATTGTACCATCCTAGAGCAAACAGCCCATCTTCTCTGGCTCCTGTTTCAAACACAAGAGCACTCAGTGTAGAGTGTCACAGGTCATTTTTGTAAGTCCATCATGCTCATCTTGGCTCAGTCAGCCAAAAACGGGTGACAGGGCTGCAATGGCAAAGCAGGGCCAAATCCTCTCAACACTCATGTGTCACCAGAGTGAGCTGATATTTTTGTAGAGCTATGAAAAAGCCCAGCAGAGCAAACACACCCTCACTGGATTTTCTAACTGCCAATGACCTACCTCACCCAGGTGAACCTGGACAATCCAACTTCTACACCTTGTGCCTCTAACTGAGTGTAAAGTTTACAACTGAGTGTCTTCAAGGACTAAAAAGCAGCTCTTGGGATTTCTGCCAAGCCAACACTGACCCAAAGGATCAGTACAAACTCCCAGTGTTACATGGGAACACCAGGCCATTCCAGACCCCCAGCCAGTCCCCACAGCTCACTCCCTAAAGTTTCTTTCTTTGCTAACGCACCCTGACTACAGCCCTGCTTCACAGCCTCTTCTGCTAACTATACTCTTCAAATCAGATCTGACTGCAACTGCTGCCCTTAACCTAACAAGCACAGAATGATAGAGTAATTCTTGTCTACCGCTGCTCCAGATGCAATGCTACCTATAAAAACACAACTAATTCTGCCAGCAGAGGATCCAAACCAGCACTGCTCTCCAACAGCAGTTGGGTGAGGGGGGGCTGCAGATTGCCAAGTCTCCAGGCTCTCCACACCACAAGGTAAGGTAGTAACAAGCAGCCTTTGAAACAGCATTGTCTCTGTATTTTTCTCTACCATTAAATCCTTTTTCCACACAATTTAGTGAGTGAACTAGAGGCTTCTTTGGAGCAGTGGAAGAAAAGAGATGGTACATAAATAACGAATTGTAAGAACTAGGCCAATGGTTTTACAAAGTTTTCCTTTTTGGTACCAGCACTGAGCACTGCTCGTTTCCAGGTGGAGAGAAATACAAAACACTTCAGTCTCTCTGTGAGCTTAAAGTCCAAGTGACTTCTGCACAATCTGCTTGGCAATTTTGTTAAACTGTTCTCTGTCTTCCCGCCACATCTTGGAGGCATCCACATTGGCTCCACTTTCATCATTTGGCTCTGAAACGAGAGAGACAAAGGTAGGTGAGCAATGGAGCTTCTTGCTTCTTCAGGAATGCCATTTCCCTAAGGCTTTGAAACACTTCTCTTCCTTGAGACTGCAGAAACACCACTAAAGCAAATCCTGTGACAGCTCCTGGATTCCCAAAAGGTTCTGATTTAACTGACCACAAGAGAAAGGATATCACAACAAATTCGAGTTTAAGCAAGAAAAAAGTGGCACAGGAGCAGGACCTTCTTTTGTTTGTGCTTTCAGCACTGGAGTCCCACCATGCACATGGCCAACACAATGGGGCACCCCCAGTACTGTCAAGGCCTTTAAAAACTGCATGTTTCTCCCTGCAGAACGTTTTTTTTTCTTGTTCTCCAGTTTCTCAAGACACAAAGCCCCTCCAAGCAGGCCACCCAAACAGGCTGTCACTTGTTGGGATGGCTTGTTCTATTACAAATCAACAAAACAATCCAAGGAAACCCATAGAATATGCTTTCACTTGTGCAACATCTTTCATCCGATGATTTCAGAATGCTTTAAAAAGCTCATGGAGTGCTGAAGTCCCAGGGGCTCCCCATTTAGTATGAAGGTAAGCTGAAACCCAGGATTTACCAGGTCCACGGGCAGCACACAGCAAGACACTGTCTTGGAGTTCCAGAAGACACTAACATACTTTGCTCACTTCCCCTGACACACCAGTCCACACACACCCCTGCCCAGTTCATGGCAGGATCTCGGGCTCCCATCCTTCTCCACATGATCCTGATGGACCTTAAAAACCAGCAGGTGTACAGGCCACCCAGTCTGGTAAACTTGTGTTTACAATACCTGCAGAGCCAGCGCTGAGAGTTTTCCAGTACCCTGAAAGAAGCTAACCACTGGTGTTTTAGCCTAATTTCTCCAAAAGCCATGGGAAATCAGGATGCACAGGCAGGGAGCGAGACCAGGTGACTCTCACACTTCCCAGTCCAGGTAAGGCTGCACCACAAACCAAGCTCTTGGAAGCCACAGGAATCCCATGGGCACTGTTTGTCTGCACAGCTCCCCAGCTGCAGGTTACTATTCCAAAGCTAGAACAGTCCCATGGTGGAATCTGTTGCTTGATCAACTTTGCAGCTTCTAAACTCATTTATCCTTCAAAACCAGTTCTAAGGGACATGGCTCTGCCCTCTTCAGGCAGTTCAGTGGCTCTGTCCATTGTGTGGAAAATGATCCATCTTTCAGAGAGCTGTACATGACAGAGCTGAGCTGCAGCCCTTGTTAAATTTAGGGAAAAACCATCTGAAAGGCTCCACAGAAAGTTTTTCACCCCAGGTCTCTTCTCAAGAAGCCTTCCCCTGAAACACAGATGGCAGACTGGGGCACATTCCCAGGCTAGGAATAACAAAGAGAAACGGAGTGTGCTGGCTTCTGAGCCAGAGGCCTTGCACTCCAGTTTACTACTGGTTAGATGTGATAACCCATCAGCTGCCAAAGCCAAATCCAACACAGGCTGTAATCCACAGCTGTAAAAGCTGAATGGACAGCACAGCAAATACAGAGAGCGTTTTGTCCAGGAGAAAGGAACCACCTGAGCCATCACTACTGTCTCAGGAGTGGAAGGAAAGCCTTGCAGTAACCCCCAAACAGGAACAACTGCTACTAACTGCATTTTTCCCAACCCTTCTCAGAGCACTGGTTTACAAATTAATAAATACATACCAGGACTTTAAGAAGTCTGGTTGCTGCTGAGCAGCTTTCCATGTGCTTTGCTCAGTGAACAAAGCAAAAAGCAAAAAGCTCAGTCAGGAAGGGCTGACAGGACAGCAGCTCACCTGCCAGCATGCTAACAACTGACAAGAGGATCTTCTCCACACTCTGCACAGGGCTCCACCGCTCCGCACTGCTCTCATATCCCATGGGATCATCCCCAGGAGCGTGAAGGATAGAGATGCACACTCTCCCATCTGGGTAAACTGCAAAAAAATACACAGGATTAGTTGTTAGTTAATGCTCAGCATCTCCAGATCAGTCTTGAACATAGATCAGCCTTGAGATTTGGCTTTTCTATGATTAAAACTAAATTTGGGTTTCAATTCTCTCTTTAGGCAAGAGGACACAAAATCTGAAAGACAAAAACCCAGGAAAAATCTTCTTTAAGCAAATCTAACAAATTCCTAACCCATGAGAAACCTGCTGGGAGCACTTGTATCATTCAATAATCAGTGACGGGCTCCATGGAAAAAATGAACAATGCAGCCTGGTGGAATAAGGCAAGAATTTATGCACAGACACAGCTCCAAGCAGGTAACCAGTCCTACATAAATGGAAATGAATGCACTGAATGCATATTGGAGTCCTCCACTGGACTGTGACCATGAAAAGGATTACACAAAGGAAAGAAAAGTGTTATGTTATATATATTATAAATATGCAAAAAAATAAAGTGTTATGTTAAATATGTTATGAACAGTAACTGATTTTTTTTTAATGTTACTGAGGTGCAATCAGAAGAATTCCCACTACTTTTTTTTTTTTTTGCTTAAAGTTCAGCTGCATTAAAGCACCTGGAAACAAGGAAACCTATGAATTAAGGATCCAGGTGCTTTCCCTCCCACCTTTAGCATAAGCAACATGTCTGCAAGAGCACAAGTTGTCTTCACAGAGACTGGACGCTACTGACTTGTAATGAAACCAAACAAAGGTTGAAGAGGCACAACAAAAGAAAACACTGCTCTACCAACATGGCTTAATTCTCCTGCACAGCAGGCTCCTGAGGAGTGACAACTTTAGTGCAATAATTTCAGGGCTTCTGTTCCTCAGGTGACCAAACCGGTGCCATTGCCAGGAAAACAAGACAAAACAAGGTGGGAATGACTGCTGGGAGCAGCTGTGCTCATTTCCAGTTCCTTCCACTCACCCAGCTATGTCTGCCCAAGCATGTAAGCACTGTGGAGGACTTTTATTTACAGTCCTTCCTGCAGCCCCAGGCTGGGAATGGAGCTGGTCTAACAGTAGCTGGAAGAGGTGAAAACAGCAGGTGCTGAATCAGCACTTCTTGCAAGGAACCCACTGGTAGAAGGGATTTCACTGGTGAGGGAGTCTCCTGTTTCTGTGCAGTGCCCCATTTAAAACAGCTGGAACACAGCAGCACACTCAAGACATCAAAGGCTGATTCCAGGAAGACGTATGGATCTTCTCTCCCTCTGTTCAGGTGAGACCTACCCCTGCCCAGCTGTGGGGCCCCCAAACTAAGGATGTGGAGCTGTTGGAACAAGTCCAAAGGAGGCCACAGAGAGCTCTGGAAACAGGCTGGGAGAGCGGGGAGCACTCAGGCTGGAGAAGAGAAGGCTCCAGGGAGACTTCAGAACCCCTTCCAGTGCCTGAAGGGGCTCCAAGAGAGCTGGAGAGGGACTTGGGACAAGGAGCAATGGATGCACAGAAGGCAGGGTTAGATGGGATATTGGGAAGGAATTATTCCCTGAGAGAGTGGTGGGAACCTGGCACAGGTTGCCCAGAGAAACTGTGGAAGTGTCCAAGGCCAGGCTGGACAGAGCTTGGAACAGCCTGGGATAGTGGAAGGTGCCTCTGCCCATGGCAGGGGTAGAACGAGATGGGTTTTAATGTCCCTTCCAACAATGCTTCCCAAACCACCTCTGATCCTATGATCTCTCCACATTAATGTAAGCAATGCCACTGATCACTACTTAGTTACTTTTGCCAGAGTATCCAAGAAGGTCATTTTAATGTAAGAGAAGACAGTTCTGTGGCATCTCAATTCCCCCTTCACATAACATAAACTGCAAGGATGAGGGGACACACCAGACTTTTTAAACATTTTCCTTGTGATTTCTCACAGGGGGAGGAATAAACAGAAAAAGCCCAACCCAGCCACCCCTGTCTGGGTAGAAGCAGCCCACCATAACCCCAGCTGAGAGGAAAGACTCAAGGGTCTACTTCAGGTGATCTCAGCTTCAGATTAAGAAGCCTCCAAGTCACAGGACTTTAAAGAGCTGACCATCCAGTGTGTTCCAATTATCCCATGGAAGAAACACCCATGTGTAAAGCCACTCTTTAACACAGGAGTCAGGCAATTTGTGCTTCTCCACACCCCACTCCTCCTGGCAGTGCTGCACACAACACAGCTGCAAGCAGTGAACCTCAAGCCAAGGCCACAGCTGGAGCTGCTGGGACAAGGATTTGCTCACAGAGACCAGCCCTGGCAAGAAGTTTGGGTGAATTAGTCCAGCTGGAGCAAGGTGCTGACATGGCTACACTGCTTCCAAGTGCCAAAGTGCCCTGTTGTGGACATCAGAGCTCCAGAGGTGATGTCACACTGCCTTGGGGATATCCACACAGTTCTATGCTATGACATGCAGGTGTGTCTTCCACAGGAGAACAGAAAGATGTGGATTAGATGGGCAAGAACCTGCAAAAGTGGTGCTTCCAGAAGGGAGTAACAGAGAAACTTCAATAAATCACAAAAATCCTCATATGTAGGGTGAAATAAATCGATTCCCAGCCGAAATTATGACCTGTGTTTTCCAAGTGCAAGAATGTCAGCTGAAGAGGAAGCACCAGGCAGGAGAGCAGCATTTGCCTTTTCCTGCTCTTGAGAGTCACAGACCTGAGAGCCTGAACACAGACCCAGCCCATCAAACCTGGGTAGTAATAAACAACCTTTGCACAACCCATGTTGATTCAGCAGATGTCAAAAGCAATGCTTTTACACAGAATTCCAAGGCTGATTCCAGAAAGTAGCAGCCCAGGCTGCCAAGGTTTTAAGGTTTTTTTAAAGGGGCTTCAAGTTTTTTTTCATGTCCAGGGCTCAAACTTGTCACTTAAATTACTCCCACTGAAGAGTCTTCAGATAATACTGTCACCATCACATATTCACTAAGGTTGGAAAAGACCTCTAACTCAACCAGCATCACAGAGCAAAGGCCAGCAAAGTCTTAATATTAAATGCCTGTAAATGGGTTGTCTGCTAGGACAGAGCACTCTGTATTTCAGAGAGATCCCCTCAGAAATGTTAAACTTGTGATTTCACAGAGCAAAAACCATGCTGCCTAATAAAGCGGCACCCACGAACAACTTTTCAGTCATTAAAATAACACCAAAATACCTAAATACAAGCCATAGAGCAAGACTGAGTTCACAGTGTATTGGGACAATGCTCTCAGGCACATGGTGGGATTCTTGGGGTGTCCTGCATAGGACCAAGATCCTGATGGGTCCCTCCAAACCCAGCATATTCTATGATTCTGTGTCTGGAAAGAACCTGTATTAATTCACTAAGTGTCACATCCTGTACAGAAGATTTAAAGGCATGGGAATTGCTGGAATCCTTGTTGGACTGTTTATGAGGAAAAGTTTCATGAGGAATAATATTAAAGGATAAAGAAAAAACGACCAGACAGAGCAAAACTGCTGGGCAGCTGAATGCTCATGCTGCCTGCTCAAGGTAAGGGAGAGAATCACCCTGGGAAAGGATGGCAGATCTCCTGCTGCAAAGGCTTCTTTTTAAGCTGCACAAGCAACCCATCCCCCCATGCATCCTGCTGCATCACACTCACTGTTGGGATGGAACATCTCACACGTGAACCTCATCTTCGGAGGACTCAACGGGTAATCGAGTGGGAAACTCAGGATAGCAGGGAAAACCCCATACTCAAAACAGGTGTCTTCAGGACCCCTAGGAACAGATAAAATGTTATTCACCAAAGTTTGAAACAGCTCTTTCACCCAACTTCTTGTCTAATGAGATCTGTGAGGCATGGGTTTATATCATCTTCCCCAGGAAACAAAGAGTTAAGGTGCTCTTACCCCACAACTCATAAACTTAAATCCAAATATGAGGCTTGGGAGGCAAGGGGGAAATCAAAGCTTGCACGCTAAATTACTAGGAAGGTCACAACACTGTTTAATTAGCAGGGTGTGTCTGGATATAATTGGAGTATCTGGCTCCAAGGCATGTTCCAGGATTTGAGTGTCTGCACGTCAAGCGAAAGCAGAGGCAGGTGTGGGACTCCTGTGCCTTTGAAGATACTGTTATGCTCTACAAGACAGAGATGTCAAATGCTGGAGCTCAAAATTAATTTATAAATGCCACAGAGATCCCAACTGCCAGTATCTGTACAACCACACAAACACTTATCACTGTCTGATGCAGAAAGCACAGCAAAGGTTTGTAAAAATAAAAACACAGCTCAGAGACCATAACTGTCAGCAGAGATGCAGGACAACGTGTCGTTGCAGACTTCAGGTAATGAGTTTGCCCTCCCTGGAGTGCAGGTGGATAACAAATGGCTTCATCAGGGTTCTTGTAGAAACATTTCCTTATTGTGTTCAGAATCTAGTTCAAAGTGCAATCGAGTTGAGAACATAAAGACATCTATTTTACCCTGCCTACATAAAATACTTGTGGAAAGTGAGCAAAAAACAAGTTTATTAGCCATGATTTATTCAAACTTGATGAACCATCTGGAAGTTGTAACACAAACATGATTTCCCTTGATTGGAAAGATGACGAAGAAAGCTTCAGCACTGAAAATTGTTGCCAAGGAAACCTCATGTATTTAGTAAAAAAACATTCAAACAAAGGTTCCGCTGTCTGGGAAATAAGGGTTAGGAATAAATTCATGCCTCCTCCTCCTCCCAGTCCACATTCTCCATGCCAGAAAGAACATTAAATTTGGAGAGCAGCAAATCCTAAAGCCCTAGAAGACTTACTGTCTCAAACATTGGGATTCAAAAGACTTGGCTGGTAGATAAACACAAAAACTATGTAATTTAAACATGAATATTGACACTGGCAGGTAAGGTAAGAGAAAAGCACCAACATTCTGCAAGAATGAAAGCTAAACCATCTCAACCACTTTGTTCCCTTTCTGGCCTATTCCCTTAATTTAGTCAGGATTCAATTCACATCTGAGAGTAAACTGAATGCATTTTTTCCTGACCATTTTAATTCCAGCTGCATTTTAAAGGCTTATTGTTGAACTTCTGAGAGTATGTACATACAGGCATTGAAAAGCTGGTGGGTGTCTATGTTCTGTTTTGAGAGCAAACCCACAGCCTTAAGGGCTCTTCTGTCAAATACACTCAACCCAACATACTCCATTTTAGGCCCTGCATTATGTGAGCAAAATGCTTTTGTTTTAGCCACTCAGCACTGCCAGGATCAACTTCAAAGAAATTATTAAAGTTAATCCAAGACAGCATTTGCAACTACAAAACACTCAGCATTTGAACATGACAGCATCACTTTTAGCTCACAAAGGACATTGGCAGGGCCAGGGAGGTAAGAGCATGGCAGCTGCTGCAATCACCCCCCTGCTCTGCAGTGATTCCAAAGCTGACAGAAGACAAAGAATGAAAATGAGAAGCTCTGACCTCCAGGAGCTGGATGTTACTCATGCAAGGGGCTGAGAAGAGTGGTGGGTATCTATGAATAGGAGAGAGAAGTACCTTGAGAAGGACACCTAACGGGAGTGGTTTATTTTGGAGAAAAGGCTCCTTAGGGGGAACCTTCTCCTACAACTCCCTGACAGGAGGGTGGAGCCAGGTGGGGTCAGGCTCTGCTCCCAGAGGACAAGAGACAGGCCAAGAAGAAACAGGCTCAAGTTGCAACAGGGGAGGTTCAGGCTGGATATTGGGAAAAATTTCTTCCCTGAAGAAAGGGATTGTTCAAGCCTTCAAGGGTTGTTCAGCCTCGGCACAGGCTGCCCAGGGCAGTGGTGGAGTCACCATCCCTGAAAGCATTCAAAAAACATGTGAATGTGGCACTTGGAGACATGGTTTAGTGGTGTATGTGTCAATGCTTGGGGAATGGTTGGATTCTATGGTCTTACAGGTCTTTTCCAACCTTAAAAATTCTGTGATTCTAATTCTATAATCACAACTTCACATACATTTGCAAATGGCTTATTTACAAAAAGATGCTGGAAAAACACCAAACCCCACAATCATCAGATGCCCAAAAGGGGAATGGAAACAAAAGTCATAAGCCTAATTATAGATCTAATTACCTTTCTAAACAGCTTTGTGATAAGTTGACTTCAATCTCTACTGCTTAGTTTTCAAGCAATCTTTAGGCTAATAAAGCTCTTAACCATTGCGTGCTTTTGTGTCTTTTGGGGATAAACTTTAATAGCAACACACACTCATACACGCCAACCAAAGAGGGCAAAACTTGGCCTTGAAATGTGAAATCCATGAACACAACACAGCCTGAAGGACCTCACGCAGCGCTAGGGAATTGAGCAACATAAGGCAAACTCTCCTAAAATGATATTTTAAAGATCTGGCTTTCAACGACACTTCCCACCTCTGGTCTTCACAAAGGTTTTCACATGGGTGTTTTCAGTTCTGTTCCCATCACACACATTTTAGGAGTGTAAGATCTGTTCTCTCCTTTATCTTATTATGGTCTTAACATTTATATGTTTCCCATTCCTCCAGCACTGCTGCTGCAGACAAGAACACTGGAGATACAAATTATTATTTCCATTATTTAAAAATGCATTATTTTATCTCCAAGCCAAGCTCTTACATCAATCTATGTAACACTACCCACCCTACCTTTGAATTGATAAATGAGAGATGTCTTTTCTCTCTTAGGTCTCTTTTTTTTTAAAGTTATGTGCCATTATATGTGCTCTAGCTTTATATAAACTGGGTGAAGGAAAAAAAGTATTCTGTTCTTTTCACAATTATGTTGCTCACCATTTGCACTTCATCTGTCTAAAAATTTGAAGGCAGCTTTACTCCCATTTTCCCATCTGCACACCTCATTCCCTAAATCTCACACAGCACATTTAAGATTACAAAACACTGGAGGAGATCACCACAGACAAATACAAACAAGTCATGTAACTTACTTTCCAAAGGTATTGCAAACACTGCTACTAACAGGGTTTGTAAAGAGATGAAAGTAACCAAATGTGTTCGGGGTAAACATGTTTCTATTGTATCACAGCTTCAAAATGGAGCAGATCTTAAAATATAACTTTTATTATGACACACACAAAATACAGAAACCAAAATTAAAGCACCTCCGCCTCTCATTTTACGCTGACAAAGACCTGAAGCTCAACACTCAGCACTTTAAAGGGCTTTCAAGTCTGCAAGCACCTCCTCTGTTCTTTAAGGATGTGACAGGAAACATCAGGAAAGGTATTTTCTAGGCACTTCAGAAGTACTTCTGAGTGTCCCTCAGGAAACTTCTACTCAGCCACAACACCTCTGCTAAGAGGAAGTAACAATAAGCAGGAATTTCCTTCCACTTTCCACGAAGTGCATTAAATCCCCTGGGATCTCCACATTTCCAAGCAATCACAGCTGTCTGACCTGAAATCTGGCCCATTACAAAGCAGATGTGCTGACTATGCCTCTCACAGAAAGCATAAATTGAAATTGCAGCCAAAATCTCTGGTGTCAGGCAACAAAACAACCTATTTCCATGCTAAGTGTTTATTTTCAGGGGACTGAGCTACCAGGAAGCACAACCTGTTATCCCAGGAGAAATCACTGCACATAAGCAGAGGCATTTGCCAACTCTTGCCATCAATGAGCAAACAAGCAGTGATAATCCAAACCTCCACTCACCAAGGTCTAAAATAACTCTTGCCATGCAGCAGGATCACCCACACAGCCCAGCTTGTGTGGAATGGGGAATTCACTACAGCTCGCCACACTTTTGTACTGGTTGCACGCCTGAGCCCAAGAGACAGAAATCTTGTTTTTCATCCCTAGACAACACATTCCAAGCAAACCATGCTAGGAAAACTCTGCCACCCACGCCAGCTGAGAATCTCACCAGTCAGCACTGGTGGTTGCAGGGAAAACCTGCTCAGATCACAGCAGGCACACAGTGAGCAGGACCACAGCCACTGCTTGCTGCCCCCAGAGTCCTCTGGGACAACCCAGCCCTGGCTGAAGGAAAGGAAATCACCAATTCTCACCAAAGGAATCCTGAAATACAGAGCCAGGATCTACCCTAACAACAGACCACCAGCTTCAAGATGGACTCAGTGATCTGGAGCTTCTTCATCTTTTAATTGTGCAGTATTTGCATAAAATGTCAGATGTGAGTGTCAAACATTTCTTCCCCTCTCCTCCAACATTTTAGAACTTCATTTTGTAAAAAAAAACACCAGTTATTTCATGTTCTCAAAGTTCCCAAAGAATGTACAGCATGAGTAGGAGTACAAGCAAGAGAGAAGACAACCTGTAAGATGCTGGGCAAAAAGATTTTGTCTTTTCATGGCAAATCTTGCTGCCAACAACCACACCCATCAGCTGGGGAGTGGAAAAGAGAGAACATAGCTTTGTAAAGAAGTCTTCATCACCCCCAAAACACAGCAGCTCAGAGCTATTCACCAACAGAAGAGTCAATTTCTTTCTAGAAAAAAACACTGCATCCAACTCTTGACAACACCAACCGATTCATAAGTGTAAAGAATTTCAGAAGAATTTTAACTTAAATTTCAATACCTTTTCTGATGAAAACCTTTCAATATTTCAAGAAAAAAATCTGAATAGTAAGTAAACTAATTTTAAACACTGATTTTTTTCTCCTGTCACTAATAATCTGTGTATTTTGCTCCACTCAAGACTTGTCCTGCATTTGCAGATAGGCAATATTCCAATAGGTATGTGTGATCTACCAGCAACTGTTTGTTTCCTGCAGTGCTTGTAAATGTAACATATATCCAAGGGAGCCCAAATGAGGATTCCTGACAAATCTGCAAGCTTATTATTATGACACCTGTACAAGAAGTTATCATAACAAGTTGTACACATCACCAATGCTGCCCCTGTCACTGTTTAAAGTCCAAATGTAACTCCCAGTTTGGATCAGAGGAGTTTCCAGCCCAAGGCAGGCCACTGCTGATGTCATACAGAACAGTACTTTTTTACATTCCTGCTCTCCTAGAAGCTCATCACAGCAACTGCTGATTTCAGAGATCAAACTCTATTAACTCACATGATCAGGGCTTCCCATTCAAAGAAGTTCTCTTCATTCATAGGACCTGTGAAACAGAACAGAACAATGCTCAGTGCTACCTGAACACAAGGTTACAGCTGCAGAGTGCACAAACCCTGCTCAGCTCCTCACCTGCCACAATCCCTTCTGGTGGGTTCAGGGTCAGCTCTGCAAAAACACAAACACAAGGAAGATTGAGGTGATTTGCAAGCCCAAGCATTTCAGGAGGTGTTTGAGTGGCCACGGCTTAGCACAGGGGCCCCACCACCATTGCTTGACGCAGGACAGTGTTCTAGATAAAATTATTTGGCATTTTGGAGTTTTTCAAGCTCCTAGAATTAGCCTTGGAATCACAGAATTGTTTGTTAGAAAAGACCTCTAGGATCATCAAGTCCCCCATCTCCACAGAGGCAATAATTTAAACCTGAGAAGGAAGAAAAAAACATTTCACAAAGCCTGAGAAATGCTCTTCTCTTGCCCTCAGTGGTATCTCCTGGATACCATAACAGCCTGAAGTTTTCCTGTAACCTTTATGCACCCATTCAGGTTTGATGCACCTCAGTGCAAAACCCAGAACAACATAAAAACAGGAGAAGCAGACACATAAGAGATTTGACAAAGCAGTTCTGTTCCCTAAATTCAATCCAACTCCTCCTGCATGGCCTGGAAAATCTGAGTTAAAAAAAAACAGCAGCAGCAATAAACAGCCATGGCTGCACAGGCAAGTTTGGATTCATCAATCCTCACTTTCTCTAGGAAATTGATACAATTCCAAATTCATGAATCAATCTTCAGCATCAGCCCCTTACTTCAAGCTGTTGAAGGCCAGCACACCATGTGCTGATAAAATAACAACCAGATTTCCTCCTATTTAGTGGACTGATCATCATTTTCTAGTTTCTGATGTTCTGCAGGGAGGCAGCAGCAGCTGAGGCACAGTTCAGCCACAAACAGACAAGCAACAAGCCAGCAGTCCTGGGGGCTCAACACCAGCCCCAAGGTTTCCAGTGAGCCATGGAGCAGCTGCTGGAGCTGGTGGCAGGAGGTGACACTTCCAGCTGCTTATCCTAATCAGTGGATATCAGTGTTTCCTAATCAATGGCCTCTGGAACACCAGTGGCCAGTAACATACAGAACACAGCCACAAGAACCACCACATGCATTGCCACACAGGAAAACAAACAGGAACACTGACCCAGGGAATAAGTGAAGTGACAAACCAATAAATGAGACATCTGACCTAATTTCTGTTTAGGCTGTAGGTGAAAACTCTATGGGTAGTGCTGCACAGCACAGATTTCTGTCTTACAAGAGCTCCATCATTGCAGGATTCAAAGAAGATGCTGAGATGCATTGCCAGGAGAGATCATGGAACTCTTCTGTTTGCTCAGAGTGCCCTTAACCTTGGCACAGCCCTCTCTGAAGTTCCAAAGCCCAGCAGCAGATTGAAACTCAGCCTTACAGTTTTCCACACAACCTGGCATTCCATAGCAGGTTTTTCCAGCTTCACAGTGGGTCTCCAATAGCTTTTCTTGTTGATGTTTTTAGACAGGAAGATGGAGATGTCAAACGCAGGAGCTCCTGGAATCACTTTGCTCCATCTTGTGGTTCTCTCTAAGAAGAAAATCTCTGATGTTTCCTACAATTTCCCTGGAAAAGCTGGCAGCAGTCCCTATAGTGGACTTGTGTCATACAGCACTCCACGGAAAACAGGGGCAATGGGAAGAAACAGTCAAAACCCACAGAGCAAAGGGTCTTCCTAAGGACAGAGGTTCAATTCTCCAATTCCTTGCTCAGCTCCTCCCTCAGAGAAAGGTTTCCATCCTTAAGGATGAGGTAAAGTAGAAACTAGACATTCAGGGGCACAGAGGCTTTGATTTTGAGTGGCTGCTCCTGCACCTGGTCATTGACAAAGGAAAAACCCTTTTTGCATGGGGATGGTGACACCCTACCCCGTGATTTGTCCAGAGTTGTTCAAAAGGAAACTGTGAGCCCAGTTTTCAGAGAGGCACAACATGAACCACTAGGAGCTGACAGAGCATCACCTGCTACAGCTCACAAGAGCCTCCAAAACAGAGTCACTTTAATGGAATGTCAGGGGAGGTGGTGTCCAATTATTTATAAGTGAGCAGCAGAAAGCAGTGAAAGACTAAAACCAATGCTCTGATCACTTGCAGAGCGACTCTGACAGACCAGCTAGGCCAAACAGTCCCCCTCAGTGTAGAAATTTTCCCTAATAGCCAATCTAAACCTCCCTAGGTGCAACTTTTTATTTGTTCATTGGGAGCAGAGCCAGACCTTGTAAGCTTAAAACAGAGCTGACTCTAGAGAAGTGTGATGCTTCTATTAGGAATTCAGGGCAGATTTGCTGCACACACAATCAGTGCCTTCCTTTTCATGTCACTGCTCTTTGTGGAGTCATTATCAGCCAACTACACCTTGAGGATGGTTCTCAGGAGAACTGAAAACACACCTTCTTGTTAAAGCACTGAAGAGTCTGCAAAGATCATCCTTAAAAGAGAAGTTCAGCAGTAGTTTCCTAAAAACTGCAGCCGTTTAGCAATCCTGCAAATTAAAAGCCCAGGACTCAGGAAATAGTATGGGCATGTGCTCACTGCAGTATCTGACAGCATCTGGACTGAGATGCTTGGAAACAGTTTTCTGAATCCACACAACCCTCCCCAGGCACTAAGGATGGGAGGTACCCACTGAAGCACTACCAGCTTCAGAAGGTTCATTATTTCTGTGACTTCCCAAACCTCACAGTTAACATAAATCTCTTATTTTCAACCTACAGCACTTCCAAAGAAACCCGTTGCCTTTATAATCCACTGCTCTGTGGCCTGTTTGTACCAGGAAGGAAATACAGTGCATACAATCAGGCATTGCAGTTCTCAGGTCTCTAGAGATTTAATTCTTCCAGAGTAATGCATTTTAGACTTGACATTTCAGCCAGCATAAGACATGCATCAAGAAACAGTAAACATAGAAAAAGAATGTTTCCATCTCTTAACTCTCACAAATACAAGCTACTGAGAGACTTATGTCAGGCCTTAATACTATTATACATCTAGAATTACCAACAGACATATGCACCATATGCACCAATAAAATTTATGCCCTTTTTTATATCTGATTTTTCTTTTTTTTTTTTACAGTTTTAGCCAAACTAGTTCTGGCAGAGCAGATAGTAAATCTGAGAAAGCAAAAAGTCAAAAATGCAAAGATCTAAATGAGGACAAAAAACCCAATCTGTGTCATCTGGATGTCAACAGCCACCTTCCCTTCCTTCTTCAAAAGGAAAGAACACCAGGGCAATTTCACAGCCTCTCCCAAAATGCAGTGATACATCTGGGCTCCAACAGGTAGAAACTCCTCATAATGTCAAGAATTTTTCACAGAAGGAAATGTTAAATCTTTAAATTAAGACTTAAACATGTGTGCGCACACGCAGAGAAAAAGATGAAAGACAAAAATTGAAAAAGGAAAAAATGGAAAGAATTAGAAGTCTGGCAAGGAAAACACACCCACCAGCTAGGCACTGACTGCCAAACACCACTGTCATGACTAGAATTAACTAAAGGGAAGAGATAGAGGAGAAGAGGGAAAGTAAAGAATAAAGATTGTGTTCACAACTTTGTAGATAACACATACAAGATTTCATCCAAGGTGAGCAGTCAGGAGAGGGTCACTGAGAACCATTTCCATGCCCACATTCACCCAGGGCCTTGTAGTGCCCACATCCATGCCAGCAACACACACCATAAGGAGGAAGAAACTTCACACTGAGCTGAACCACAGACTCCAGCCCTGTCCCAAGGGAGGACTTGCTCTTTTTCTGCAAAAAGAGACAGCACAACTACCTACAACCAGGAGCTTTTTTTTTATTTTTCAAAATAACTTTTCAGCAAAAGCTCTCTCTACAGGGTTAAGTGCTTCCAAAGAGCTACAATTAACTGTCAGTCTTTAGAGAAACACTAGGGCAAGGTTGTAAGTCAGCCTTGGGGTTTGTGCTAGAGGAAAATAACAGACCTGGACATGCAGCAGAGGGGAACCCACAGACAACAAAATGTCTGCCTTACTGCACTGCTGCAACTCAGGTTTCCAGAAAGCACTGAGCAGTCAGCCACTGCGAGTTACATTCATTTTTTACAATTCTGTGCTTTACTGGGCATGGGAAAGTGCCTGTAAAGGCAGATCACAGACAAAATGTTATCTCTGTTCATGACTAGTGTTACCCTGGGAAACTAGGCAGAACAGATTCACCTCATGTCTGCCTCTGGCATTAAGTCAAAATCCTTCTGAGGTAATTTAATATTATTTTTTCTAAAGATTTCATTCATACAAGACACTCCAGTAAGATCTCTGTGCTCCTCAACAACAAAGGATCACAAATGCTTTTTTGAGACTTACGGGATAGATACGAGAGGACAGAAGCAGTGCCAAGACTTTCTGTGGTTGTTTTTCAGGTCACTGCCTCTGGATTACAACAGGAAAATGCAGATTTCTAGGGCACACACTGTCAGCACAAACTTTACCCACACAGCTGTGGGGCTTGCTCACCACCTCCAGCTGTCAGCGGCAGCAGTCTGAGCTGGGTGGGGAGCCCTGGCTGCCCAAACACCTGTGTGACAGCTCAGCTTGGAGTTGTGCTCTGCACAACAGCCTGAGAACAGGCACAGTGTCGGCAGGAAATGTGTGTCTATAAACACTCTCTTTCACACAGGCTGGAGTGTTCCACTGAATGATGACGGAAACAATTCCCTGTCCCTGGACAGCCTGGGGAACACAGTAAGTGACCTTCCCTGGAACAGAAGGCCAGTTCTTACAGCCCAGCTCTCTCCATCCCCACCAACATTTCTTTTCTCCATTCTACTTCCTTGCTGTAAATAAAAGCTGGAGCATTAAAGCCCAAAAGCACCTAGGTAAACAAATACCTCTGGACATCTCTCAAACTCATGACGGAGCAGATGAGCCATCCCAGAAGAACTGGGATTCCCAGAGGGCCCCAGACCACTGCAGCAGGTCTCTGGTCCCTGTGTGAGGATCACTGCTCACCACTCTCTGCAGTCACATCCCACACTGATTTTTAAACAAACAAGCCTATGTCTTTCATTACTAAATTCGAGTCTAAATCCTTTTACTAACCACTCTGCTTCCATTAAGAACTTCACAGAATTACAGAATTGTTTCAGTCGGAAGAGACCTTAAAGCTCATCTCATTCATCCTCTTGCTATGGACAGGGACACCTTCCGCTAGCCCAGCTTTCTCCAAGCCCCATCCAACCTGGCCCTGGACACTTTCAAGGATGAGGCAGTCACAACCAGAAGGCATCTGCCCTGACAAACACCTCTAAATACCTTTGAGCTCTGCAACAGAGATTTCCATAATTGTACTCTATTCCATCTGGAAAACTTAACTGGGAAAAACATCAAAATAACTGGCCACTTGCCCAGAGTTCCCAGCCGCCCCCTGACTAAGGTCCTGGAGCCACGGAATCCCAGAGGTGTCACCCGCACCCGCTCGCTGTTCCAGCGGGAGGGTTGCAGGCAGGACCCCCTTCCCACAGCCTCCTCAAAGCCGGCAGTGCCCCGTACCCGTCCGGTGACCCTCACCCCCGCCCCGGGGAGCTCTGTACAGAGCAGAGAGGACCGTGCAGCCGGCGGGGTGGGAGGGGGTGAAACAGCGGCCGCCCCGGGCCCCGAGAGGGAGGCGCGCGGCCTGGCCTGGCCTGCCCCGCGGCCGTCAAGGCCCCGGCCGGCCCGCGCGCCCTCCCGGGCTTTGGGAGCGACCCCGCCAGGAAGGCAGCGCGAGGGGCCCAGGGAGCGCCACTCACGCTTGTACTCGGCCATAAGCCGCTTCAGCGCCGTCCCCGCCATGGCGCGGCCCCGCCGCCGCTTCCGGGTGCGCGGCCAGAGCGGCCGAGGGCTGGGCGGGGCGGAGGGCGGCGCTCTATCCCGCCGGCTCGCCTCTATGGTAGCGCCCGGTCCTCCCGCCATCACCGCGCCAGGCAGGAGCGAACGGACGGGGAGTTCACTGCGGGAACGCGGCAGCTGCTCCGACGCGGTGGGAGGACACAGGAGAATACGCAAAATGCCTCAGGGAGCGGGGGTTGTGCGGGTTTGTAGCTGGGCGCACCCTGCGGATTCCCTGGAGCAGCCCCCACACGGCCTTTCCTGCCGGAATAGGCCACGGAGAGCGAGGGGCACGGCCCGAGTCCCACGCTGGATTTGGGCAACAGCAAAGGGCGGCACGTGAATGTGGAAATCCGGGAACACACAACGGGATCCGCGGGATATCCACCCTAGCTCACATGGAAAAGGGAATAAGGGCCTTTCCAGCGAGACTTCAGTAAGCAGGAGCGTAGCTAATGTGAACAAGTGGAAAGAGAAAAGGCTGATTATGATTAGATGGAGGAGCAGGATGGCCTGAGTTAAAATCCCTCTGGAACAGGATTAATGGAGCCCAAACCACCACACAAATAATTAAACTTCAGCAAGGTTGGAGAGGCAGGAGAGCATTTATTATTATTTATCATTATTATTTTGAAGACACCTAAATGTCTCTCCTCACTTACTATCTCTTCTGCACAGTTTGGTGACATTAAAAGGCATTTTCTCCCCCTCATTTACCAAGTTTATCTACCAAAAAGATTAAAAAGAAACCCGAGTCCACAGACTTCCAGTGGCCACAGAGAAACGGTCAAAGTTAAGGGAGCAGGGCAAAGGGACAGATGCTGCCCAGCCCTCAGCAAACACCTGGAGTTTCAATGATGGGATTTTTATAATCTTGCTCAACAAAATAACCACAGCTACTCTATCACAAGTATTTCAGTTTTGGACCAGCTGCAGGACAAAAAAAAGAAATCCCATTTCTGCATTTTAAAAAGTATATTTTGGCGACTTTATCATATGAAAATATGAAAAAAAACATGTAAACCTGAAGTATTTAAATCCTATCCTAAGCACTGTATTGTGTTCTAGCCCCAGTCAAGTTGCCCAAGGGACTGACTGAATTTGTAACATGAGCTGTATCTCTGTTCCTTCTCTTGGGTGCATTCTAAAAGGAAACTTTTAAGTTAAAAATAAAAATACATTGAACTATAAAATACATAAAACTACATTGAACTATTTATATAATTTGAGTTAAAACAGAGGGCAAGACCAACCAGAGCCAGGAATGAACACTCAGGGTCCCAACACATGGATAAATGCTTAGGCCACAAGTTTAAAGAAAGATAATACAAAAAATACATTAAAAAAAAAAAAGCTAACAACAGTGAGACAACACACATAAATTAATCTGAACTTAAAATGGTTAAATTCAGACACAGCTCAATCCCTGCAGATACTATTTTGATTCCTGCACCCAGAATGTCAAAGACAACAAGCAACTTTGGTAAATATCCTTTGAAGTTTCAATGAACCCTATGTGACTGGCATGTTCATTTGTTCCCTAATAAAACAGCGAATCCAGGGACAGACGAGAGAGTGAGGTGTGATGAGGATCCTCAAACTATTCTCCAAAAGACTCTGTGTCTTAGCACCCTCCACCTGTCTGCTGGTGGTACACTTCAATCATGTCTTCGTGTTCCATCTCCAGCTGTGGGAGTAACACGGGGATTATTTTAACATTTTAAAAATATGGAAATGATAATAAGTAATACAGAAAACTTGAAAAACACGTGGTGACAAAAGCACTTGGCTCTCTGCTCCTAATCAGCAATAGAGCACTTCAGGAATAACTTTAATTAACTAAGACACGAAACACTCTCCATCAGTCACCCTGAACAAATTTGTTGGAACATGCTAAACTCACAGCAACTATTTCAGGATCATTTTGATTTCAAGCCCCTTTGATCATCACTCAGACATCCGAATGTCTGTGTAGCAATTTGCAGTAAGAGTGTTTTTCATACCTGTGCAGGTGTGTCTGCTTCTTTAATTGGCTGTCCATCAAATAGGAAAATAATGTGCTTCACTAACAGGCCCTGCAAGTTCAAAGTTATATATAAGAAACCACACTTGTGTTTCTGAATCTAAACTAAGTATTCGTGGATTTACTGTCAAAACACGTCAGCAAAACTAATGCTCGAAAGACAAGGGGGATGACAGAAGATAGATTTAGATTACATCTTCTTCCATGTAAGGGAGGTGAGGCCCTGACACAGGGTGCCCAGAGAAGCTGTGGCTGCCCCTGGATCCCTGGAAGTGTCCAAGGCCAGGCTGGACAGGGCTTGGAGCAGCCTGGGATAGTGGAAGGTGTCCCTGCCCATGGCAGGGAATGGAGCGAGGTGAGCTTTAAATTCCCTTCTAACCCCAAAGCATTCTGTGATTCTCTGATTAAGGTTTAACTACCAGGAAACTGAGCATATTTGTCTTGCTGTCTACACTGAGGAAGGTCAAATGCTGGTAACTTTACATGGCCATTAAAACCTGAGTTACCACACTACTGAATCCTTTTCTGACAACATTTAATCAGAGGAAGAAGTCTTTATTCCCTGCATCAGGGATTGAGGACCTTGCTCTGTCTTCTAAGATCTTTCAAAATCCATGTGATTCACACTTCTGTCACACACAGGAATGCTAAAATTCCCTGTACCTCTCCAAAAACCCAGAGAGGTGTCAGGGTGCAGCAGGCACAGAGTAAAGTTTGAATAAGTGAAGAAAGGATCCTGCAAGTAACAGACAAGGGCAAACAAAATCCGACTCCGTTTCCCAAGCCTTTTGCATGCCCACCCTCTGCTCAGTGTAAAGCAGAGGCATTGGGAGCTCCAGGCTCAGGAGCTGAGCTGTGGGGATTCATCCTTCCCCAGTTCAGGGTGGCACTGAGGAACAGCCTGTGAACACCTGTGGAACGCAGCGGTCACAACTGTGCAACAGGCCGCAGGAGACATGGGAAGGGACGAGGAAACATCCCATGAGAAAGCGGTGGCATAGGAAAATTAATTTTGTGCCGTTTTCCAAACAGAAAATGCACTCAAAGTTGATGAAGCTTTTGGAGATGAAAGGACTGAAGGTTAGTGAATTGTCTCAGAGTCAGGATCGGAACTGGAGGAATTTTTGTAAATGTCACGGGACGTCAGGGAGCACCTGAGGAGCAAGAAGCAGCTGCCAGCATCCCAGCTCCTCATTCTCCCGCACACCGGGACACCCTCACGCTGCCCACAGGCATGTACCACGATCCGGGCAGAGAAGCACCGAGGGTTCCACCATCACGGGGACGCTTGTCCGGGCAGAGTGGGGGCGGCCGGGGTGGCCGAGCCCTTTGGTCCCTGTGGGAGCCCCCCGGGGCCGTGCCCGCGCCCACCTGTCGGGAGCACTATGCCTTCATGAGCTTGCTCAGCGGACTGTGCCGCTTTATTCTGAAGTGCACCGCGGAGCCGTCCTGCCCGGCAACTTTCAGGTCGATGTGCTCGTCCTCCGTTTTCACGCCATCCTGGATGGAAAACTGCAGGGTGCGG
>VWZS01004202.1:0-42315 GCA_013397075.1 Rhabdornis inornatus
TTTATCCCGTCCCTAGTACTCTACTGGTCGTATTGTATTCTCCCCACCCAGGTTCTGCCTGATTGGTTTATCTTGTACGCCCCCCCCGGTTGCTGTTATTGGCTCTTGTATTGTACCCTCCCAATGGGAGGGACCCCTATTTAAGTTTGTGCGCACCCTTTCTCTTTGCCTTTGGTGGTTCCTCCTCCCCGACCCCGGACCTGTACCTCATCCCACTCCAATAAACCCTTTCCTGGACCTGCCAAAGGACTCCCTCTCACTCTTTGCTCTCCGCCGGACTGGCTGCTGTCATTGTAGCGAACGCTACAAACCCTTACACTAGATTCTCCTGGGAGATATCTGGGAAGGGCCACTTGTGGCGCAGACCCACCTGGAGCTAGCTGGGGTGTCCAGCCTGAGTGGACAACTGGACGGGCCGTGTCACAGTGGCACTTAAAAGGTGAGTCTGAAGTGATTACAGCTCTTAAAACAGAAGTCTGATCTTCAAGAGAATTTTTAAATATCAGAACTATTATGTTATCTTGGATAAAGGATAGAGGAATTTTCTTTATATTGAAAAATTTTAGAGTTTTTTCTGTTTTAATGGAAGAGGGTTTGGCTCTCTTTTTTTTTTTTGTTTGTTTGTTTAGGGTTTTTTTGCTGTTTTTTTGTTTTGCTTTTCTTTCCTTTTTCTTTATTTTTTTTTTTCTGTCCAGGGAAAATCTGTACTTATATGTGAATGATAAGTTTTCTATTGTCTATAGAACTTATCCTTTTATATAACACTTTATTTGCCTGGCATTTATATTTGTTCCTTGTTAGTGTATTTTAGTACTTGCATACTCCATGTAATTATTTATGTGATTTCTTTCTCACAGTGGGAGAACATGAGGTGTAAATAATCCCTTGAAACTGAAAAGAAAGAAAGATTTTACTTGGTTCCTTTGTATTTGGAATTGCATTAATTTATGATATCCCACAGTGTGAATATGAGGTGAAGATGTATTCAGCAGCTGATTCATTTCCCAAAGGTGGTCTATTCTCAAGATATCATCGAATTACTATTACTGTTTTTCTTACTATGAAGACTTCTTGGTTTCCAACATTTTTTGGAATATGTATAGGGCACAGACATCTGAGATGATTAAACTTCGTGGTCCTGAATGCTTGCCATCACTGGTGTTCTTGGGATTGAAAAACTCAAAAGAAACTGAATGAGCAAAACTGCTGAAAACTTTGTATAGGGCTTGTACAGAGTGTGACATTCTGTGAACAAAACCTCTTCTGATTTGGGGAATAATTCTAAGTGCAGTTCTCAGATATCAGAAATCTTAATTTATTGGAATTGCAGCTCTGTTCTTTTTCAGTTTCATAAGTGTTCATGACAGTTAAAGCAAGAATATAAAATTTGGCCATGAAGCAGCTATCACTTTAACCTGCCAGACCAAGAATTGGCTATATACCTCTGTCTCATTTCCACAGATAATGCAGTATTTCTGAATGGAAAGGTTGTGAATTGGATCTTGACAAAATATTTTAAAATATATAGATAAATACATGACTTATTAATTCTTACTACAGATTCAGACAGACATACTTCTTGTCAATTAACATGCCCTCAAAATACTGGGTACTAGAGTAGCTTTTGGAAAATAGCTCCCCCTGTGGACAGTGTATCCCTGTTTTGTGAAAATTGTAGTACTTCTAGAACAAGTGTAAATAAACCTTTGCCATTCCAGACGTAAATGCAGAGGAAGGGGGGAGAGAGGTATCCTGCAATAAATGCTGCAATGCTTTTCCCAAAATGAACAGGCCTCTAGTTTTTCCCTAGTGCAGAGCAGTTAGAAGTATGCTCAAAGGATGTCAACATTTCTAAAGAATGATAAAGTTCAGTATTGGGCTTGTTAGCAGATAACAGGTGCTTGAGTACAGAAAATCACATTAACAGATATTTTGTATCATGCTCACCTACTACTTTGATGAGAGGAAGTCTGTGTGTCTAGTGAGACACTTGACTGAAATTTGAGACACACAGCATCTACTCTTACTGATGCCAGGAATGACCTCAACCAGATTTTTCAGGTCACATTTTGGCAAAAGGTTTGAGCACAGATTTATGTCCCACTGATTGCAATACACGTGTTTCATGGAACAGAGAAAAATTCCACTGCTACTTAACTTCTCATCTAAAAATCTGAGGAGAAATACCAACCCATTTGGATCCCTGTCTTTGTACATTGTGCACTTGCATTGTCACCTTTCCAAAATAAGTATTTTTCTTCTATAGAAATACACCATCTTGGTAATGCATTTCTGCCAGGTGGATTGGTTCAAGCTATCAACTCTCATCATCAGCTCTCTAGCAGTCGTGACTTTTCCCTGAGATTTCTTGGCACACAGTGCAGCTTTGTGTGAAGAGATCTGCAAACAGTACAACTGCAAGAAAGTCTGTCATGCTTTCTTTTCTAATGTTTGGTCTGTCATTAAGTGGGTGAACCAATCTTACCTTTTTTTTTGTTGCATTTAAGAAACTTTTATCTTTCCCATATATTTAGATGAGGTTCTTTTGTTTGTTTGTTTAAAGTGCACATTAGACTTGGACAACTGAGATTTCAGCAGAGTTGAATGCCTGCCCTTTTTTAACATTTAGCAAGAATATTTTGTAGCTCAAAAGCTTACATATAGTTTTCTGTTTAAAGTAAGTAAGTAATACAAATTTGTCAGTCAATCAAAACAAATCGAAACCCCCACAAAAAGTCAGAAATGCTAGAATTTTATTTTCACCACTGAACCTGCCAAACCATTTTCCAAGTCAGTTACACTGCATTTTCAGTCTTACTAACTTCCTATTTTACCATATTAAAAATGTAATCAATACAGAAAGATACTTAGGAGCAGCATAAGGTTACACAGTTACGTTTTCGAAAGTCAGGAAAGCTGAATGCAGCATATGGGACACCAACTGAAAACCAGTCCTTGTTTAGTTGTGCTCAGATTTAGGATCTGCTCCTTATATAGATGCCCATTTACATTCTTGTATCATTAGCCTTTGAAATGGGAAGTTAAACTAAGTGATAGATTTCTAGAAGGTCTGGGCAACAAACATGATGCTTCTTCCATTCACTCCATCTGCTCTGAGCCAGACCCTACATCTCATTCCCCACCTTTGCAGGAATTGCTTTGAGGATTGCTTATAATAGACAAGGCCCATAATGTTCTTGCTTCTCATTTACAAAGTTGCTATGTAAGATCTGAGCTTAGTCATCTGCTCTCAAGTTTTCCACCAGCCTTAGCATTCCAGATGGTAGTCTATACATAGGCATGATTGGCTATCACCACAGCATTTTTGGTATTGACAACTAAAAACCATCTTTAGGCAACAAGTATTGAAAGTCCTTAATTATCTCTGCATTTTACTCCACATTTTGTTCTAAGGTTGACAAGGCATTGCTGTTGTGCATTTTCAGTTAAGATTTTTTGGTTTAGATCAGACAGCTGCAACAGATCTTTCCCACTTGTCTCAATACGCTCTTTGCTGTTGAGGTTTGGGTGTTTTTAGATTATTTTGTCAATTGATCTTGCTAGCAGCTTACTCTCTTTCATAATTTTTTGCTTTCTTATACCCAACACTGATGTACAAACATATATGCACACTGCCTTTCTTAACTGAGAGGGAATAAATTTTTATTTTAATTTCTTCAAGTGCGTATTATATTTTGTATCATTTGTTATTCTTTGTGAAGTTTCCAAACCTTTAGGTGAAGTACCACACTCAAATTTCATGTCCGTTAGCTATTTCTCTTCATGTGGTTGGGTCCCATCTACTCTAGTCAGCTGTTTCTCTATATCACAGTAGCTGATCATGGACATGCTATCATGTACTCAAGTGTACAGTCTTGAACAGTGTACATCACAGACAGACCTGGATGTGGATCTGCTCCAGTTCAAATAGTTAAATTACTAGTAATGAATCATTTTCAGTTATCTAAAGGATTGTATCTCTATATAATTTTCCAGATTAGTAACTAACTTGACAGATACTAATGCAAGTTATTTTTCACCCCCAATATTATTTCAGACCCTTGAAATGAAATACTTTAATGTTTTACTATATTTATTATTTATAGAAATGGTTATTCCAAACAAAAAAAAAATAGAATGGAAGTTTATTTCTCTGAGAGATTGTACATAGAGTGCAGTAAGAATGAAATACAGAGGAGGACAAATGTGAGGGCTTTCTAAGCAGTTCTAAGAGTGTCTTGATTTCAGTTCGTAACCAGGTGGAAACACCAATTAATGCAGTAGTTTAGATTTGCCAATTTCAATATACTCATTTTTTTGCTGTGAGATAGAATTAGGAGCAAAAGCAAGGCAGGCCTAAAACTTAAAAGGTGTAACGAAAAACTTTATTAATAACACACAAAAATAAAAAATTCAGAATAAAAACTTCAGACCACCCCCTCCTCCCCCCTCCCCCACCTTTTTCTCCTTCTTAACAACAACATACAGAAACACTTCAGTCAATTGCCAATTTAAATCATCTTTTTTTCAGTACACTTTAGGGAGAAGAGTTTATTTTTGTTCGGCTATAGGGATTTTTTTCCACAAGAAGAAAAAAACCAGTTCTCTCATGGCTTCACTTTCCACAAAACTCCTCCCATCTTCACAAATCGTCCCAAAGCTGTGGCTTATGGGCCATACTCATAAGGTATTTACTTTCAAGAATGAGCTGTTCAAAAGCAGAAGTTCTCTTCATCTCTCCTTCTCTCTGTTCATACTTCATTCACAAGAACAGAGATCCCCTTTTTCCCTCGGGGCAAAGAATCCTCAACATACCTACTTTACTCAATGATCTACTAAGCTGAACACTCCAAACCCCCATGTCTTTTTCCACGGTTTATAGGAATTTTTTTTTTTTTTTCTGTGTAGTACAGTCCATCCCTATAGCTTAGAAAAGGATTTTCAGCCCCAAGTCACGGCGTCTCCTCATTCTCCTTCCATCTGGAACCTGACTCCTGCTTCACTGACTTTGACGTATCCTCTCTGTTCTTTTTCCCTCTCACTCAAAGGAGGATTGAAGGTCTGCAAGTCTTATCTGAGCGTTGGAAGGGTTAAAATCTCACATGGAGTATGCAGAGGCTGCGGCCAGGCCATGCTGGAGCGGTGCCAGGATCTCAGGACACTCGGGCCGTGCTGGGAGGGGGCTGGGTAAGGGCTGCCCTCCGATGCCCACCTGCCCTCCAGCTTGCCCAGCAATCAAGGGCATGGAGGGGCTCCGCCAGAACACAGCTCAGCTGCCTCCCCCTCAGGCCGCGTGGGCGGCTGGGCGGGCTCGGCCACCCCCATGGCTGCTCCGAGCTGGCGGCAGGGCAGGGTTCTGCCGAGCCACGGCCACGCCAGGGGAGGAGGGAGGGCTAGGATCTTAGCAATGGGCCTCTCCTCGCCCTGGCCATCGGGGCTCCTGGTTGAAAACGGGGCCCGGAGGCCTCCCGAGCCCAGCCCCGCCCGGCCCGGGCCGCATGGGAAGGGACCCGGGTCGGGGCTACCTTGTGAAAGGCCGGAAACGAAAGAGAGTTTTCCCGGCCTTTACTTGCTTCGAAATAGGGGCGGACTAAATTCTCCAATTGGTTTCTCAGTTTGTCAACATCCAAACTAGCCTCCAATTGACCCCGTCAACTCACGGAGGAAGTTCTAAAGGAGGAAAACCCTTCCGTGTATGCCTGCCCAGGTACCAATCAGTGCATGACCAGCCCAAGGAGACACAGCTGTCCTCCTGCCTCTACTTAGGCTGACATCTTCCTTTACCCTCTATCTGGGGGTTTTCTGGTCACCCATATTGTTAGAAAAGCTGTTTATGTGTATATTCTGTGAACTGTTTGGGTCCAAATGTATCAGGTTAGCTAAAAAAGTGTAAAGAGTAGCCTGAAAGGACCCAGTTTGATTCATTCAGAAATGAAATGTTAGGAAGCTCAGATGGAAAATTTGAGGGCATGCTAACTTTCAGTGGGAGAAGGAGATGATTAGCTAGGGGAAGCTGAGCATGGTGACGTTTGAATTATCTGAAATTAAAGCAACACAAAAAGGCATTTAAAACTTGATTTAGATAAAAAATAGCACACTGGTTTTCTCAATAATTAGTGAAATTAGCTAGACTTCAAAACATCATGTGCTAAACATTGAGTAATTGATAATGACTTTTTTCTTTCTTTTCTGGTTTCTACATTGCAGTAATTGTGTGTGGGTTTTTTATGACATTCTTGTCGCATATAAAAATATTACTTATATTTTTTTAAAATATGAGATAAGGTTTTAAATAGCAACTGGTGTTTAAGATATGCTAACATAAAAAATCAAGTAAAAAGAAAAAAAAAAAACACCAAAATCCCCTTCTTATCAAAGTAGTTTCTAATCCATAGTCCTTTGGTAGAAAAGGTGAAAACATGAAGAATTGATTTCATAACAACTTGACATCCAAGTCTCCTGTTCTTTTGATATAGGTATAAATAATAGAATATCAATGGTGGTTCCATCCCTGTGAGATTTCCCTTCCCTTTAACGTGTAGGAGGACATATTGTTAATTGTATGAGTCAGAATGCAGTGATTTTCCAGGGCTGTGCACATGTGGATATGGGGTGCTTTCTGGCTGGATGTTGAAAGAAGATGAAAACATCCATCATGATGTTATTAAATTTAATGTGGTATTTCCTGTTGATCTGGTAAAACCAGGATTGGAGCTCTGTGTTAGCAATAATCTATGATACATCAGTTGACTGATGATGAAATAATCCTACTATGCTGCTGTAAGTGCTTTCTAAAAGAGAAACAATATGACAAACATCAAAGGGTAAGCCAACACTGGTAAACAATCATCAACTATTTAAAGTAACTCTGTGAAAACCTGAAATACCTTATCAGTTTCAAACAGGAAATGCAAGAAAATTATTTATTTCAAATTACATTCACCTTAAATTGAATTTTGAGCAGTATGTTTTCTATTTAAAATTAATCTCTGTGGAGGCCAGTTGCCTTTACTGCTAGTGAATTTTTATATGAAGCTGACTTAGTAGGAGTACAGAGGTTAGCCATTGGTTCTCAACTTCTCCTGTAGAGTGCAGGTAAGTACTACTTTTCATGGATTTATAACTATTCAGCCTTGTGTGACTTTAACTTCTGTAAGTTATTCTTAAACAGGAACAGACACAGCACAGAGGTTTTTAATTTGGAAAGAGTTCACTGCATGCAACTCCAGTTCTACAATGGTGTTTTATACATCATATGTTAGTTTTGAATTGAGGGGTACAGGGTGCTTGCCTGAGCAGGTGCACTTCTGATATGAAGCTTGATCCTGCTGTGTTGTTCATGTGAGTAGTGCAATGTTATAAAGCTCTTTTCAAGCTCCAAATCATAACATCATAGCATGGCAGAACAGTTTTGGTTAGAAGGGCCTTTAAAAATCATCTAGGCCAACCACCCTGCAATGGGCAAGGACAATTTCAACTAGACCATGTTGTTCAGAGCCTCACCCAACCTGATCTTGAATCTTTACAGGGATGGGGCTTCCACCATCCCTTGAGGCAGCCGGTGCCAGTGATTCACCACCCTCATTGTTGAACAGGTTCTTCGTGCATCTAATCTAAACTGAACCTCCCTCAGTTGAAAACCGATTGCAACAGGCCCTGCTAAAATGTTTGTCTTCATCTTTATTATAGGCCGTCTTAAAAATGAGTAAGGGCTCCTTGTAAATGTAAGTATTTTCAGGTTTCCATACTTGGAGTGTGTAACTCCAAGTATGTGTTCAATCATATTCCCTATATCTGTCTTAGTGCAGCCACATATCTAGTGAAGTATTCCGTAGCCAAGTACAGTAAAGAAGCCTGAGGTTTCGTTCTATAGCCCTTCTATTACATGTAGGACACGCAGCACAAAATGTTATGCAGTTGAAATTTTAAGTCCTCAACACTGTGTGATGCCAGAAACTAGCCTGCTTGATCAGATATGTAAAATAAATGAGATAGATAAACAAGTCAGCTTACATGAGAAAAAAATGAAGTATTAGCATATTTTTCCTTTTCTTGAGCAGAAAATGTGCCTTAATGTAAATACCCTGCTGCTAAATTTCTAAAATATCTCTTATTTTAATTCTATCACTGTATGCAGAAGAAAATGACAAAATTATATTTAATTCATATATTTTATACCTATATATATGCTTTACATATACAAATGTATTTTACATATACGTATATTATAAATATACGTATATATATAGTATAAATATATAATATATATTTATTAAATATACGTACGTATAATATATTTAATAAAAATATATTGTTATGTGTTCTGCTTTTTTAATCATGGTTTTGGCATCTCTATCTGACAGATAATTCAGCATAATAGTTCATGTTATGATATTATTGCCATGCACTAATAAACCAAACTGTGACAGGCAACTGTGTCTTCTAGTGTTCTTGGTGTTTGCTCTCTGCAGCCTGTAGGAAGTGGACAAAGGGTCATTCTGGACAGTGTGTAAAACCCAACATCTAGAGAAGCTGCAAGGGTAAATCATGGCCAGGGAAAAGAAGTGGTTTCCAAAAGGTATGGTAAACCCTTTGACAGTGGTGGGTGGTGATGAGCTCTGTTTAACTCTGGTCTGGTCATACGAACAGCCAGAGAGATAATGGTACTATTTAGATGATATTTATGCTAATGTTGCCTTCACAGTTAACAAGCTAAATCTGCCAACAACGCAGACTTTTAAATATTTACTACTTTACTTCTAAGGCAATCATTTCTGACATGCTAGGAAGTAGCATTAAAGCACTATGGAAAAAGGTTTATAATCCTCTTATATGTATTGCTCGTATTTCTGGGGTCAAAGATGATGTCATTTTTCAGTGGTTGCCAGCAGTCATATGCTCTGCAATTACAAACAGTTCTAACAGAAACCTTAATTTGTAAAAAATCCAGATTTTTTGCAAGTGATTTCTCTATGTGATCTTTCAAAATACCATTGTGTCCCTCATAAAGTAAATACTCAATCCTTTTAGCCTTGTTAATCATTGAAGGGCTGTATAGGGCTACTATTACTGTCCCCATTTTTTTTTTTCAAAACAGCAGGAGAGGACAATTTTAAGGGATGCATGGGCCCAATATTTTAAATATCTCAGGAGTGTTTTCTTTATAATAATTCTTTTTCACTGATAAAAAGGAATGACTGCAATGAGAAAGCTATCTCAGTGTAAAACATTAGTAAGTCTTTCTTGTTCTCTACAGAAAATATAGTAGATTGTATGTCAGTGAAGCAGGCAAACGTAACTTCTCTTGCAAAATATCTGTTCGTCATTGCACCTAAGCATCCACCTAGGACACTTTGCAGCCAGTGCTTAAATTTGAACATGTGCCCTAGTGTTTATTTAATCTGGTTCACGATACACACCCATGAGTACATTTATTTAATGAGTAATCTTTTTTAATATATGTTTTCCATTTCTGTAGCTCACTAAGCCTCCTTTATTTTGGTTCCCTCTATTAAACACTTGTGCTTTTTCCTGTGTTTCAGGGAGGTTAGAGCCTTTTCTCTTATTGTGACTTTGTAATTTTAAGGATTTGGTTTCAGATTTTTGAGCATTTGCAATGTTAGTTTCCAGATTTTCAATCTTTTCATTTTAACTTACATCCAGTAAAAGCTGACTTTTTAGAAAATTTGGTGTAAAATAAAGATGATTCTGAAGCAAAAGATAAATCATAATTACAAACATCACAACTGTTTGCATGACTTTTTACTCAATAGGCAAACTGCTGCAAGATAAACATTAATCTGTTTTGGAATTAAAAATCCTAATTTTAGACAGGAATAAGTAACACCCGTGAATGCCATTTTCTATCAGGTTGTCCACACTCTATCAGCCATGGGAATATGCATTTCATCTATATATTATTTGCACAGAAATTCTTGTTACATACAAAGCCTTAAAGGCTCTCCTTAAAGTAGTGGTCAATAGACTACATAGGGGTATATGACCCAAGTCCCCTTTCTGATCCTGTGCACTGGAGGTGGGAGCACTGCTGTTATACGGGCTGTAGAATCAGGACAGAGCAAACAGAACTAGCTATACACTTCCTGGTGCTGACTGTGGTCTCTCCAGATCTATCCAACCAGGGCATCCAGGTGTGGAGAGGGACAGAGGGCAGCCATGACTCTGCTGTTCAAAGGCACTGGTCTTCATCAGGGCTGCAGGAAAGTGGGAGAGAAAGAGTCTGGATACTAGCACCAGAGCTGGCCTCAGAGATGAGCAGTCAATAGCACAGCTAATGGAGCCAGCTGAGGATGGCACTATGTGCCTGGAGCAGTACACTGCAGTTCCTCTCTGTTGGCTGCTTATCCCACTGCTGCTCATAGATCCCCCAAAGCCTCTCAAATAGACAACATTGTCCACTTCCCATATGACTTCCAAAGATTGTATTTGCTATTTCTGTAGCAAAAACTTAGGGACTTTTAGTAAAATGGGTTATTACTATACATCAGATCAAAATATTAAGCTTGGGTTTAATTCAGGTGTGAATAAACTACTTTTATATGCCTCCTAGCCGTCCATTAATGTTTCTATGTGTTTGTGAGGAAGTTGTTTTATTTCTAAGCTTTCAGGTAATCTCTGCCAGGCTGTAAGTAGATGCAGAAGTCAAGCAAAATATGGGTTTGTGTAATTTTGCTGTAAATGCTAGTACTACATAGGGAAAACATTGTATTCATCTATTATTTTTTAAAAAAATATATATATTATAATTTTTTCTCACAAAACTAAATAAAAAATATGTTTCCAGGAAAATGATCATAGGATCTAGCTTTTCTGATTGGAATACTACGAAAATATTTTCCTTCTTATTAGTTGATATTGAAAAAGTGCCATTTCATTTTAGGAGGTAAATATTTGCTATTGAAAAGTGTAAAAGCATCTCGAAACATTGGCGTACGTGTTTATGATAAGCACCTATAATTTAAAAAAATGTTTTTATGTTACATATTTGCATAAAATAAATGAAAACATTAACAATAAGATTATCTATTATCAGCTGCTTAATTAAAATGTGTCAGAGTCATAGAATCATAGAATGGTGTGGGTTGGAAGGAACCTTAAAGATCATGTAGCTCCAATCCATCTGCTGTGGTCAGGGACATCTTTCACTAGACCAGGTTAATCAGACCTCCAGCCAGCCTGGCCTTAAACACCTTCAGGAATGGGCCATCCACAGCTTCTCTGGGAAACCTGTTCCCGTGCCTCACCACTCTCATAGCATTGATTTTTCCTACCATCTAACCTAAACCTGCTCTCTTTCAGTTTGAAGCCATTGCCCCTTGTCCTGTCACTACATGCTCTTGTAAACAGTCTCTCTCCATCTCTCTTGGAGGCTCCCTTCAGATCCTGGAAGGCTGCAGTTAGGTCATCCCAAAGCCTTCTCTTCTCCAGGCTGAACAGTCCCAATTCTCTCAGCCTTTCCTCACAGGAGAGGTGTTCTATCCCTCTGATCAACTTGGTAGCCCTTCTCTGAAATCCCTCCGATAGGTCTGTGCCCTGACATTGAGGGCCTCAGAGCAGACAGAAATGACAATATTCAGACTTAACACTTACTATTACCATTAGGTCAGAGAATTCAAGGAAAAAAATCTGTCAAATCCCAGACATGAAGAACCTCTCCCATGATGCAGGGAACCAACACTTTCCATTTTCTTTCAGGGAATTCAACTTCCAAGGGTGTAGAGTTAAAGAGTGTGCTCCAGAATACAAAGGGATAGATGACTGAAGTGAGAGCAAAGTCACATTTCAGTACAAGATGCTTCTCAGCATCCACGTGCTCCAGTGCTAGCACCCATTTTTTCATGGGCTCTGGCTGAATTCTGCATCCCCCTCATGCACTTCGTGAATTACAGGGAAATAATTTGTTGTATTATAGTCCTCACCACAGTTTGCAGAAGAGTCTCAGCTCCAACATCCAGAGCACCCCATCCTTCCCCTCCCTCTTTTGCACTTAGTGTTGCCATATTGTTCCCCTAACATGACCTCACTTTTTCTCTGACAAAGGGGAGAATTGATGCTCGTAGGTTTCTTTGTTCTCAAGTTCTATCTACTGAAAAGTTTTTATAGAGTTCTGCAGCACTGAAAAGTTGATTCTGTCCAGGCTCTGCACCAGGGAATTGCTTGCTGTTTCTCTCACTGCTGTTCTTGTGGTCCTAGCTGGCACTGTGCAAGCCACACTGGCCACTGGCTCCACTCGGTGCCTCTCCTCATAAGGGGCGCTGAAAAGGAACAAGCTGCTGTCACCACTTCTGCCCTTCCATTTGCAGCATAGCTAGCTAAAAGCAGCTAAGCAAATAAAGTTAATTATGAGCCATGCTGAGATAGCAGCAGCTGCATGGTGCTGTCCTGGCCATGCTGATCTCAGCTGCTCAGCTGCTCCTGGCCACATGAGCTCTCCTGGTGCTAGCCCAGGCTGCATGGTCCTGACCACGTGGCTGCTCATGGCACTGGGATGGCCCCTGGCAGCACGACTCTGGCGGCCGTGCCAGGATGGGGCCCGGTGGCCCCCACCCCTCAGAGAGCAGAAGGAAAGAGAGCTTCTTGTGGGATTTTTTGTTCTTAAATATGTTATCATAGAGGCATTGCCAACTTCCCTAACTGGCTTAGCAGCATGCCTATTAGAGCTAGCCAGCAAATGGTTTTGCCACACGTGGAGGAAGCTGGTAGCAGCCCCTCACAGAAAATCACTTCCATGGCTNATCCAGAGCACCCCATCCTTCCCCTCCCTCTTTTGCACTTAGTGTTGCCATATTGTTCCCCTAACATGACCTCACTTTTTCTCTGACAAAGGGGAGAATTGATGCTCGTAGGTTTCTTTGTTCTCAAGTTCTATCTACTGAAAAGTTTTTATAGAGTTCTGCAGCACTGAAAAGTTGATTCTGTCCAGGCTCTGCACCAGGGAATTGCTTGCTGTTTCTCTCACTGCTGTTCTTGTGGTCCTAGCTGGCACTGTGCAAGCCACACTGGCCACTGGCTCCACTCGGTGCCTCTCCTCATAAGGGGCGCTGAAAAGGAACAAGCTGCTGTCACCACTTCTGCCCTTCCATTTGCAGCATAGCTAGCTAAAAGCAGCTAAGCAAATAAAGTTAATTATGAGCCATGCTGAGATAGCAGCAGCTGCATGGTGCTGTCCTGGCCATGCTGATCTCAGCTGCTCAGCTGCTCCTGGCCACATGAGCTCTCCTGGTGCTAGCCCAGGCTGCATGGTCCTGACCACGTGGCTGCTCATGGCACTGGGATGGCCCCTGGCAGCACGACTCTGGCGGCCGTGCCAGGATGGGGCCCGGTGGCCCCCACCCCTCAGAGAGCAGAAGGAAAGAGAGCTTCTTGTGGGATTTTTTGTTCTTAAATATGTTATCATAGAGGCATTGCCAACTTCCCTAACTGGCTTAGCAGCATGCCTATTAGAGCTAGCCAGCAAATGGTTTTGCCACACGTGGAGGAAGCTGGTAGCAGCCCCTCACAGAAAATCACTTCCATGGCTGGCCACTTCCCTCCTCACCAAAAACCAGCCATGCAAAACCAACACAATGGAGTAGGTGATCTTGAAGTCAGGGAGGAAAGCAACTTTCTTTATGTTCTCCAATACCATTCAGTCTGCTTTACTCATCCAATTGAAATATCTATTCCTGACTCTACTACCAGAAAGTTGGTGGGGGTTTTGTTTGTTTATTTTGTAAAAATCAGTGACTTGGCCTGGGATTACCACTGGAACTGAGAGATAATAACAATTTTCAAAACCCATTTTGCATGCTGTTTCAAATATCTGACTGTAAAGAAAAGATATGTGAATGACATATTCTCTGTGGCAGCAGTGGTGAATCAAAACTGTAAGTGGGGTTGACATGAAAGAAGTAATGGACTTCAAATCAGACTGGGCATAAGTCAGAAACTTCGTGACCCAAAAATTGGTGCAAACATTGTCTTTGATTTCTTCAATATTGAATGCCAGATCTGCCAGCACTGTGTTTTATCTGTTCTCCCATTTACAGAAAACTGTTATAGCTCTATGATGTCAGAATGAAATGATGGGTCAGCTTAGATGCTCTTGTATATGAAGCAAGTGGGGAGCTTGCAAAAAAAGCTGTAAACCCAGTAATTTTCATTTAAAAAAACCAGTTTTTTTCTGTGTGCTGTGAACCAGTCTCCTTAAGATTCTTTTTGTATACGGTTATTTACACTCAACCCCACCCCCACCTGGCATGATGAAAGACAGAAATACAAAAGTTCCATCTTCTGATAATGCACCTTTGTTTTTTGTGGGAGATTTTTTGGTTTCGTAAGGCTTAAAGAAACCCTGTAAATCAAAATATCTCACCATGTTGGCAGAAAGATGCTACAAGTGCCTAGAAGAGAAATTTCTGTACAAGGAAGTTTTCATTTGATGAAATCTTTATTTGATGCTTGCGCTTGGATTCTAACCCTGATTCATGCAATAGCAAGAATTTTGTGAGGAAGCATGAAACTTCACTCTTAAGCACTTACGGTTCAGAAAATATTGGCATTTTTACTTTGTTGGTATTTGTATGACTACCACTCAATTTAGTGGTGTCTTTCAGCTGAGCAGAATGTGAAAGGAAGTACAAGAAAGTGGAAGTGATCTCTTTCTCATATTCCCAGGGCTGGAACTGGATCACCTTTCTTTGTGTCCTGCTGTGACAAACAACTTATTAGGCACAGATACCTCCTGAAATGTTTCGCATATGTCCTGAAACTTCCAGATGTCAAGAGTCTCCCATCATTCAGGGTAGTCTATCAATTTTTACTGGTGTGGGTTCTTATTGCAACAGCCTTTCTCTCAAAAGCTGAATGTTTTCAGAAGAACCATGAATAATGTTTCACCATATTCAAAGTAAGTAAGCCCTTTCTGGGAAGATTAATTATAGTTAATATATTTTCTTCATTCCATAATTTGTTAACTGTCCTTTAGTGGGGAAGGGGAAGAACAGAATAAATAATTAAATTATGCTACCCCTCAGAACAAATATCTTCATTTATATTGGATCAAAGGCAAATGTCCTGATAGTGGTATAGGACAGCCTTGAAGACTTAAAAAGAAAATGCTTTTGCATTTATCAGAATAAATTATTTCCTGACAGCTTGACAGAAACATCTTCAATCCTTTGGGTCTATAATCCACACAGAATCAGAAATGTTTAACTGAAGGATGTATAAATCCCAGAATATACAAAGTTGCAGGATCTTTTATAAGTGCAATGAACAAGGCTAAGTTCTTTTTGACAGGGACTCTTTAAACATATTTTTGTATGATGAACATGTATGATGTATGTTTATGTAGAACATTTATATCTCAGTCAAATCAAGTCCCTTGGATGGTGAGGTATAACCGATTAAAAATTTGACTATTTCAGAGACATAGTGAAAGCCTGCTCCCATTAGATAAGTGTAGTATCCATATTAAAAAAAACCTGCAAGAATTAGGAGTTTTGCTAGGTGGACCTTTTGTGTGAAAATGTGCCCATACCAAATTTAAAGGAAGCTTTGACTAACTTGTGCTTGAAAATATTAAAAATAATAATGTATAAGATACTCCAGAAGAAATATTTCAACCAAACATCTTTCCCTGATTGCTCCATTTGAGAAGGAGATTCTGGAGTAAGTTTCTCAGCTGGAATAATGATACAAAAGTGATGTTGGTTGTATAATGAAATATGATGAATTTAAGAATGAAGTGATATGTCCATCTCTGTCATGTCAATAAACTTTTGATGTGTTCACTATCTTTACAACTCTGTAATATCCCTGAGTCCTGTCTTACTACTTATGAAAAAATCATAACAGCAAACTACTGCAAAGATTAGAAACACAATTTGACAATTATTTTTGTTAAATTAAATGATGGAAATTTTTGGGTGTATTTCAGTCTTTTCAAAAATTTCACTTTCTATCATTACTCTATAGAAGCCTAATTATAAAATATAATGACCCACAGTTTAATCTTTTCCAAGTCTACAAATTGTCTCATAATTTCCTAAACAGTGTTTTTTTGTTTAGGTTTGGTTTTCCAAAAAAAACAAAGGTCTTCTAAACACCGGTGAGAGAACTTTGAACTAACCTCCAGAGGACCACTTGACTGTGAGTAGTGCAAGTTATAAGAGAGCTTCTCTTTATTGATCAAATGCAAGTGAACAACTAAAAAAGCAGAATTTGTGAATGTGCTGGCCAAAGGGATCCTGGAATGAGTACCTAATTTAAGCCTAAATTAAAAAAGTAATATGAAAGACAGAACAGCACCTTATTCTTTGTTAGTTAAATTTCATTTACACCTTTAAGTGACATTGCAGTAGGCAAGGTCAAGAGCAAAGCAGTAGACTATTGGTACCTGTGAGACTGAGACAAGTATCTGGAAAGGAGTCATGTAAAAGGAAAAATTGAAAGCCTTACAACTGATGTAAGCTAAATTGTTACCTTAGATATATATAAATCAAAGCTGTTAAATATTACTTAATAATACAGGCACAGTTTTCCCTAGCATATATGTAAAGGACCTGAGAAATGTAATTGATCATAAGACTGTGATCTATTTTTCAAGTATTGTGAGACGTTATTAAGTAAATGGTTGGATCCCTTTTGACATGCTATTTCTGTGGTCAGTTTATTAAGGTTAATAAGGGCTTGAAAATAAATTCCAATAAAAGTGTACATTTTGTACTATGTGATGTTTGCAATGTCAATACTCTGGATAAAGAAATGTCAATGGTTTCTTGGTATTTTGCACAGCCCTCTTGTATTTTGGCAGTTTAAATTTCAGCTTAAATTTCTAACCTTTTTTCCTTTTTTCCTTCTTAAGCACTTTACTAACCCTATAGATTTCAAAACATTCAAAAGAAGTAAAGGCTATGACAAGAGGGAAATGGGATAGATTAACGGTATTAATTATTTATGAAATTTGTAAAATCATTTGCAAGCTTGCTTATTTACTGCATACTGCTTGCTTATTTACATTTAAATAAGAAACGAATAACATTTCCTCATACAGTAGTTAAAATACTACTCTTTGCATAGCCTTCATCTTTACGACTTAAAAGACATGTTCTAATGGAAGTCAAGTTTTCTGCCTTGATCAGGCTAAACCTCTAAAAGCACAGGTGCATATTTTCTTCATGTAAGTATACATCTTTATAAATTTATTACTTTATTTTTTAAAAACACCCCTATAGGCTGAAATTTTGCAATGTGACAGAAAGCAATGGGAGTGATTATTTAACTAAATGTCCCTGGATTACAGGACAATGTGGAGGGCCACAGACCATGGGCTGCAGTACTTGGGCGTGGAGAGCATAGACTGGGGCAGGAATCCTTCCTTGTTGCACCCACACTACTGGCAGTAGAATACCAGGTGTAGGTAAATGTAATAAAAAATGAATTGAATAATCAAAAATGGGAATTTTTTAGATAGTTTATAGACAGTCTAGGCTATTTCTCAAATTTTGCAAGTACCAGATTATGTATTTAACTTATTTCAAGGGAACAGTCCACTTAACTCCATCATCCCATCAAAACAAAGTTTGAAAATGTTAGCATCTGCCCTATTTCAGCTCTGGTGTTTAGAGAGGAGACTCACACCACAGCCAAACATCTTGTAATTTACAAGTACTTCTTTGCTAGGAGGTACATTTTATTCTGATCAATCAATGTTATTTTCCAGGAAAGGACAACTATGGCCACTACAGTCAAAGGTGGGCTATGAGAAAAGTGAAGGATTTGCCTCCTCAGCACAATTCTTTCTCGAATACATATTAAATCTTTGACCGTATGTGACTAGGTCCTTTGTTCTGAGTGTAAACGAAAAGGAGGAAGGGATTTTGCTTTCCACAGAACTGTCTTGTCAGGAAAAAATGCCTTTTGGGGAAGCCTTCTAGACTATCAACCCGTAATTGGATGGAATACTAGTAAAAATCAGCTTATTCAACATCCTCTTACATGAAATTGCCAGGTTGCCAGCCATACACCAAAATAAAATAAGTTCCACCTAGTTTAAACATATGCTTATACGTAGACAGATCTGGATTATTAAATGTGGCGTCATAAAATCTCTCTGGATAGGTAATTAACAGCATGAAGTAAATTAAGCAGAGACATGCTGTATCTAATTTGAGTTACTGTACTTATTCCTTATTGCACACCTCCAGAAATTGGCATGATGGAATGTGGAAATAATTTTTCTTAATAAGAAAAATTAGTGGCAATGTCCCAGAAGGTCATTGGAAGCTCATGCCATGAAATTACTGCAGATGTTTGACACATTAGCATGCATTTTGATACATTCATTGCTTTGTATAAACACTATCTATGCAAATCTTTGGGTGAAAATGCATTGGTCTTCCTTTTCTGAACCACTTTTCTATAAAATACAATATCTATAATGCATTTTAATTACATGATATATCTTTTGTTAATGTGTTCAACATCTTGACTATTTCAATGTGTTACAGCATCAGCAGAAGGCTGCCATGGAAGCTTTCAGGATGTGTGCTACAGATGCATAAAGATATGAAACTCTGTTCTACAGGATGAATATCTATCAGGCTGAATGGAGAACAGGAAGTGTAGCAGTGTGAGGATGTAAATCAGTGGTGCTGTCAGCCAAACGTCACGAATTTCTGCAGGGGAAAGATAGAATTTCTTCATAATCCACATTCTGCTTCTCTGGGTGACTGGGAAAGGGAATTCACTTTGGGCTCTCTACCCACAATGTAGTCAGAGGAGTTTACATTTACTTGTGCCAGTGTACAGTCTTGCAACAATTGTTACGTTTCTGTTGACACCTTCTGTATGGCAACAACGAAAAGAGACAGACAAGTAGAATTGTTGAACAGTACTTGCTTTTGGAGCAGTCTGATAGCATCCAAAAGTGGAAGAGTTGTATAAGTTCTTTTCTCTCTGCTTTTCTTACATGGTGAGGAAGTGTTTTACATGCTAATAACTGAGGCAAAACTGTAGTATAAACAGAGCACTTCCAGAGTTAGTGCAAGGTCAATCATATCAACTCAGTTACAGGGGTATGGTACAGATTTGACCTTACCTGGATACTTCACAGGAAACAGTGAACATACTCTGTCTGCTGCTAGGATTTTTGCGTGAAATAAATGACACTGTGGGTTTTTAAAATCTCATTAGAGAAAGCAATAGCTCTTAGTACAGAGAAAGCCTTAGTGTTTGCTTAGTGTTTTCCTTTACAAATTCTCTCTCTGAAGAATTTGTTTGTTGAAATGTTTGTTTCAAAAGTGATTTTTAAGCAAATGCAAGAATTGGTCTTAAAATAAAAAAGGGAAAAGAGCACTGAGAAACCTAATTCTCATTTCTGAAAGGTTTCATTAGAAACCTGTGTCTGAGTATTACTTGCCGTAAGTATAAACCATGACACCTCTGTGTCCTGTTAACAAGGATATCTCAATGTCTAGGTATTCTGAGTGAGCAGCACTGATCTACTGCGTGTTTAACCATTATTATTAGAAATTGTAATTAAGGAAAAAAGTATTTTAATGATGAGTTAAGCTAAGGCAATTATAAACTGGGTTGAGAATCAGAGGTTTTCACTCAAATGTGGCAGAAACAGTAACAATACTGACTCTCTCTTCTCTTGAGATCTTCTCACAATTATTTTGTCTTTCTGCCTTTTAATATTATAGCTTACCAGTTTTGTTAGGATAGTGTCTGTCCTGGTTTAGGGCAAATTTGTAAGGAAACTTCTAAAGGGATAAACAGATGAATGGAGATATGATTCAGCATAATAAAGTCACCCTAGGACAGTGTCAATAAACCTCCTTTGTGGATCAGAACCTTGTACTGCTAGACCATGTATAAAAGCATTAGAAATCATAAAATAGTGTGATGTGTATAGCAAGATGTACCTTTTGCAGCCTTGTTTCTGCTGGTGGAACACCCTCCAAAAATGCAGAATCTGCAGAGCTAATGAACTCCAGGAATTAAGGACAACATTGGGAAGAACTTTGCAGTAAAATAAAATTAAAATTCTGAAACATTCTGCCTCTGACAGTGAGGATCATGGGGAAAAGATAAGAGTGCAGCATAAGGAACTGCGTAATATAATTTTTAATTAAAAGTAATTTGTAAAATCAGTTGTAGGCAGTTAGGCCAACATAAGAAATAGACAGAGAACATGAGGCAAACATCAGCATCTCTGCTCAAAAACAATAGAAACATGTTTTTTTGTAATGTGAAAGAAATTAGAGCCTGTGGGTATAATTGTGCTCTCAGCCACACAAGGAGTAGAATATCTTAATTAACTGCACAACGTTGTAAAGAAGATCATAATCAGAAGCTGTAAATCCACTGGACAGGTTAGGGCAAACAACTGATGAACCAGGAGCAACTCTTCAGGAAAGGACTTAGAGAAGTGAAGGTACTCACAGCTGTCAATTAATGGGAGTCAATGGCCTTTGTAGCAGTGAGAGGTGGTGATCTGGGTGTATTCATCCATGAAAAACAGCATACTTGTTGTTTGTTTATCTGCTTTTCCTTTTTAGATAATGCTGAGACCTCCGTTTCATCTGTCACATTTTGAAAAATTGTGTAGTTTGTTTCCCACTGCATATTTTGTCCTATCTAGCTTAATTTTTCATGATGATGTGTTTCTGCTTTTCCCAAATTGAAAGAGGACTCTGTTCATCAAACACCAAAATTTTCTCAGGACTCATCCTAAAATATTTGACTTTCTTAACAAGTACATGTATGAAGGTTGTATGGAAGATGATTCAGATTTTTTTCTGGTCATGTCAAAAATATTATGTACTTATGCCACAGTTTCTAGAGGTTTCTGAGATGTCTTAAATGTACTGTTACATGAGAAATTACCTCCTTGGCATATTTCAAATAAAATAATAAAAAAATAAATTATTTACTTGGAAAGCTAGAAACTGTTTTCAAATGTCTTTGGATTAAATGTGGTCTGGTCGCAAGGGGTAAAGGATGTCATTGACCTGTGTTCTTATGGAAGACATTTTTTTCATTATCTTGCATCTTGAATTAATTTCATTCATGTGCTCAAAGGCAACTCTATTATGAATGCCATGGTGCAAGAGGTGGTGATGACTTCAGGGAATACATTCTTCACCTGCTAAAGCATCAATGCATCTGTATAGCTCAACATTTTAAAAATATTATGTTTAATTGATACAAAAGCCAAATATTCTTCTGAGATTACTTATCAATATTCACCTCTACAAAAATTATATTGACATACATACTCAGAGTTTTCAGACCACTCTTCTGTAAAAATGTATTTGTATCCTTATGCAATAACAGTTTAATATTAACTATACCATAAGCAAAAAAAGCTAGAAAAAGAGGGGGGTTGGTTTTCCCTTTATTTGGCAGATTTTATTTTATGAAGTAAAACCACTTGTCTACATTTTAGAAATTCATAAAAAAATATGTCATCTGAATTCCTGATGTTTTGATTTGGAGATGTTGCCATCCTATACAGGCTGTAGTTTGAGCCCTGCTGTTCTCCTGGTTCTGTTGGTGACTTAATTTCTGTGGTTAGATCACATTTTTCTTGAAGTATCTAGTTCTACTTTCAACATCATCAGCTAAGTCTGTACTTCAGGAAGTGGTCAGTAAAGGAGAAAAAATTAAGCTGCAATATTTGGTGACTGCACCAGGATTTTCAGATGTCCATTTCCAGTTTTAGCATTTTCAGTTTGGGTATTTTCTGCTCATTTATATCTATGGAGTACATTTATTTGTAATATCCACAGCACAGGGTTTATTTTTAAAAATCTGTTTAGTTAAAAAAATACTTTGTTAGCACAAAATAGTTTCAACAAAAAAATTGGTGTCAGCTCTGTGACGATATTCTCACATGTAAAAATCAATGGTTTACTTTAACTGTGGCACAGTATTTCTCTGACCTATCTTCAGAACCAGGAGTGAAATTAAACCAAGAGTTCACATGAACCACTTCAGTTATGAGTCTCTGACATGATTTCAATTTTACACATTTTTTCCTCAGTCTGTTGAAAAAGATAAGCAAAGTGGGCAAGGGAGTAAGAATTTTCAGGACTGAATTTGCAGCTAATGTGGTTGTCAGAGCTAAAGACACGCACATTCCCAGAAGTGTTTCTATCTGATATTTTTCCTTGAGAAGTATCATCTTTCTAAAATCACCTTTTTCAAGGTAATCAAGTATGCCCCAGTGTGTGGCTGATGGTGGTCCCAGGACTGCATACTTTCTGGCATACCTCCATCAGACTTTGACATAGGGCTGAAACTATGATTTGGAGCCAGCAGTGTAAACCCTGAGACAATGGAATAATTTTTAACTGACCTAAATCAAGCATAAACAATAGAGCAGCTTGAAAGGTTTGGTCTACGAAAAATGTCACAGTCTGTGGAAGACTGCTTCCTCTGTTTGATCTGTCACTATATTTCTCAAAACATGACACTCCTTGAACATAATATACTTTGATGATAAACTAGATTAACTTTTCCAGTACAAATGAAAGGCCACCTGTTGCCAGAATGCCCATATTCCTTGTTGGCTGTCTTGTAGCTGTCATCACTTCAATGCAATCTGCGCCCAACATGCCGGAATATAATGAATATGTCAGGAGTTGGAGGTCAGCCATCAAAGTACATAAAAACTTGGCTTGCATACAGTGTCAGCATGGAGGCCTCGCCTATCATCTTGTGCAAAGGATTTCTGCACCACTTGATTTGTTTGCAGAGGGCTTGTTTCTGTTGGATGGAACACATTCACTGAGAGGCTTTTTGACAGCCCATTCAAACATTTTCAATTTGGAAAATGGTGCTTCGTGTTTCAAGCTCTATAAGTGATAGATGGTGTGAAATGCCACTGTAGCTGATCATGCTTTTTGTTTATTGTTATTATTTTATCATGAAAAGAGCCATGATGAGCCATGAAGTATTTTGGTGAGAGAAAATAATATTATAGCAATACAATGTATCTATGAAATCCTTTCCCTTATGTACAGTGAGAAGAACCTTACTTTTGCTTTATTCATTCTTGCTGGACATTATAGATCTCTTTGGTGGCTTTGTAATCTGTCTAGATTAAAGATTTCAGACTCTCACCTGTGGTGAATCTAGTAGTTTAAAATACCATGGACATTTCTAAGAAGTTTTAAAAAATCTTCTTAAACTTCTCTTGAGTCCTTGTCTTCATTAGAGGACCTCTTGGGTCCTCTATTAAAATATTTTTAAGGTGGCATTAAATATTTTTATGGTGACCATGTGAGAAAAGCTTGAATTCTCTTTCATGCATCTTCTCCACATCTGTCCCCATCATGTTAAAAAATTTACACATCTTCATTTTTTGGCATCAAGTTTCTTCTTCCTCTTCTGCGCAAATATACTTTATAAAGCTTCACACATTTTCTTGATTTTTTTAGGTCAATTATCTTTCTCCACATACGCAAATTAAGATGTTCTGGGTAAGCCACAGTGATAGATTTAACCATAGATTAGCCTATAGAGCTTCACTTTTTTTGAAAAAGAAGTTTCAAAACATTCTGGATAAGAAAATGTCAGGTGAATGCAATTTCTCCTATTTAAGAAATAAAGTTATATATCTTACTTTTTACCATGCCAGCTTGTCAAGGCAGTCCGTAATAGAAAGCTGTAATTGTGGTTTGGTTTTGTTGCGGCCCCACCATCACCTCTGCCACCATGTCTCTTTTTGGGTGCCAGGTCCTTTACAATTAGCTCTATCTCCTCAACCATACTTAATAACCACTTTGAGGATGGCTAAGGAAGGGTTCTGTAGGTATGATAAAGTTAGCAGAGCCATTTTTTTTATAAACCAAGTGGAAAGAAAAAAGAAGGTGGCTTAGATGTCCCCAAATTATTAGCAAACAGATGAAGTTGGATATTTAAATAAGAATGAAAAAATGACAGCAAATTTTGAGCCAGAGAAATGTATTTTGACTACCTACCTTTTCCCAAGACATTGCTCTAACTCAGTTTTTTAACTTGCTGGTCTGGATGATCTAATTTGGCTTATGTACTTTCATCTAAAATATGGTGTATCCATACCAATTCAAACATCCTGATGCCTGAAGGTAGCAAGCATCCACTGTGTCACAAATGTTTCTGCTCCCCATCTTGAATTTGATGCAAATGGAGCCATGTCACCAGAGATATTCCTGACGCCTAGTGCCCTTTCAATGTATGCTATTTGGGACATGTAAATTTGATAAGGGATAAGGAATTTTAACCTGTATTTTGTAAAATATATTTTAATATTGTGGGATATATCTTAGGTAATTTCATGACACAGATGTATCCCCAAAGTAAAACCCTCAAAATATGCTAAAGCTGATGACAAAATGAACTGCTCCCTGAAGAAGAAGAAGAAACACCCACAATCCACAGTGTAAAATTTGTGCTGGCTTATAGCTTTTAGATGTCTTCCGAGTATATACTCTCTATCTGACTGTAACTGAGAACACTGACAAAAAATAAAACCTTACAGGGAAGGACAATGTACAGACAAGTTATTTTTCCCAGTTACTTTACATGAGTGTAAAGAGTGTAACATTTGCATGGTTGCTCTGAAGATCTTGTTTCATGGAAGTGGAGATTTACGTATGGTAATAAAGAAAAGAACACGTACATTGTAAATCAAAAAGAGCATGCTAGGGGCAGAACTAAATAAAAGAGACACTTCAATGACCCTCATCCTATCCTCCCCCCAAATCCCAGCTGGAGTTATATTTAAGTAAAATTTTCAATATAGGAAACGGTAACCATAGTCTAAGACAGAATTTGTCATGAAAAAACAATAACAATATATCTCAGTACAAACAAAGGTCTTAAGAGCACTTGCTTGGTATGAGGTAACTTACAGACCATTTATTGGCCTTTACTTATGGCCTTTACTGTTATACTGGCAAACAGATATAAACAGGTTTGAAGTTGCAACTATTGCAAGTCCTTATTCCCACAGGTTTGGGGGTCTAAATTTAGATGAGATGTGATTTTCATAAAACCCTGTCAGTATGTAACATAGAAATGAACTCATGAGTCTCACTAAAGATTGAAACTCCTTTTAGTATTAGAATATTGTAGATGATGGACCTCATCTTAGAGAAAGTTTTTTTCTCTTGAACTTCGACCCTTTCCATTGTCTTTTATTATGATAAGCATCTGTCAGAAATCAATAGAAAGGCTTTTGTAGAGGCTGATAATTTCATGTGTCTACTGAATTCCTGGGGGGGAAAACCAAAACAGAATCCCTACGAATATTTAATACAATGAAACAGATTTGTCTGTATTTTTTTTCAGCAATTCAGTATGTGTGTGAAAATGTGAGTTTCTACAAAACCATTTCTATTCATTCACAATCCATGTGGGAAACAGTATTCTTCATACTACTCCAATGTCTTCCTTCAAATATATTTGAGGTGTTTTATGAACATCCATTAATTAAGTCCATCAAGCCTTTGAAAACTGGGTGCATCTTGATGATTCAGGATAAAGAACAGAAAACCTAGAGCACCAGGACTTCACCCAGAGACAGGGAGCAGCTGCTCTAGTAAATATATCCTTGCCCAGGCATTGCACTGGGACTTTGTATAACTGTGCACCATTTGTGTGTCTGTCATGGACTTACTATTATATCCTATGAACAACTTTGTTTTCCCTGGGTAAATCTGAAATGTATCTTGTGATCAAGTGAGTGGTGAAATACACTGCATTCAGCTAGATCAAGATTTTATGTCCCACAAATACACTTACATTAAGAAAGACATAAATTTCCCTACCATACAAAGTTATACAACAGTCTAGGTTGTTAGAAATATTCATACTTGTAATTTGTTTGTTTACCCAAAATGCTACAAAAGTTTCTACATCTAACACTGGTGTTTGCTGAACTTTTCCATAAAGCTGAGAAAAATTGGTGTGCAGACAGAGGTAAAGGATTGAAATGAATTTTAATTAAAAGATAATTTCAATTAGCANATTTTAACCTAAAACATTACAGAGGAAAGATTGCTATTGATCCCACATTGAACACTAGGCCTAGTTAATTAATTGTTTAATTTAAATTCATTATTTATGGAATTAGTTATCCATAAAGGAGAAGCAATACAATATGTGTGGGTTGCTATGAAACATGCTTTCAATTCTAAATAAATGAATTTTTCACTGACCCTTTTTTAAGCTTCTTTAGGCGGGTCTGTCTTGCATTATTCAAGAATTTTTCTTTATTTATTTATTGTTCTTGGAGAACATAGATGTAGCTTTGCAAAAAACTCCTGTGTCTATTAATGACTGTGATTCAAGAAATGCAGACCAAACTATATTCTAGTTACAACTTACAGAAATGGGAAAAAAAGATATAATTTCAAGGTTTAACAGGCATCAGAAATTGCCACATGTAAAAAATTTAAAATTACTCAATTTAAGTAAAATTCAAAATCAAGAAAAATTCTGCCTAACAAATTAAATGCATGTGTATATGTTTATATGTATGTAAACACAGACAAACATATATGCATGCACATATGCATATATCAAATTTCTATGCAAGCCTTCATGGTGGTTCTAAGTGTATTATTACTAGGCAGCATTTCCACTTTTTTTCTCACATATAATTTCATGTGAAGATACTCACAGAATTTCTTGTCTCAGAATGAGAGTATTTCCTGACTTTGTTCGTTTTTGGACACTGGCTTACTGGGGAAATGTGCATACAATGCTATGTTTTGTTGGTTTGGCTCTCCTCTTTCCACAGTTNAAATACCCATATGTAACAAGAATATTGTCTCCATCCTACCATGTATTATACGTTGGACAATGCATATCAGATGCTTCAGGGAAAGTGTAAGAAATCCACAAAACCATCTCTGTTCATTCACAATGCATATAGAAAAGAGTAATTTTAAAAAATGACATAAAAAGTAAAATATATTAATAAAACTCCCGTAAAACAAGTTTAATACCTTGAAATGATATTAGTATTAGGATCTGGTTTACAAGTGTTTATCTATTATAGTACATATAATAGAGTTATTATATATATATAATATATANAAAAAACTCCTGTGTCTATTAATGACTGTGATTCAAGAAATGCAGACCAAACTATATTCTAGTTACAACTTACAGAAATGGGAAAAAAAGATATAATTTCAAGGTTTAACAGGCATCAGAAATTGCCACATGTAAAAAATTTAAAATTACTCAATTTAAGTAAAATTCAAAATCAAGAAAAATTCTGCCTAACAAATTAAATGCATGTGTATATGTTTATATGTATGTAAACACAGACAAACATATATGCATGCACATATGCATATATCAAATTTCTATGCAAGCCTTCATGGTGGTTCTAAGTGTATTATTACTAGGCAGCATTTCCACTTTTTTTCTCACATATAATTTCATGTGAAGATACTCACAGAATTTCTTGTCTCAGAATGAGAGTATTTCCTGACTTTGTTCGTTTTTGGACACTGGCTTACTGGGGAAATGTGCATACAATGCTATGTTTTGTTGGTTTGGCTCTCCTCTTTCCACAGTTTATATGTTTCTTTTTCTTGCATTTGGATAAATGGCATGCAGATTTTATTAGGATTCTGAGCATGAACAGGGTTTACTGTTGAACTGCAATAACACCCTTATTTTCTCTGAGTTCCTCTTTCCTTCTCCAAGCTCATTAAAAGACCTCTCCACTTTATCTTGTTCTCTAAAGATCACGACATATGTGTCCAATTACTGTTCCCTGCCTTAAAACTCGAATTTACTGCTAAATACTTAACTCTGGCTGGATGGGAAAGATCAATACTGTATCTGTCTGAAGGCTGAAGCATGCTGTGACTCACCTTTACAGATGAAAAAATCTGAAACAAATGTATCCTTGTTCTAGTAGAAAGCTATTGAGGAATCTTCTGAAAATTTCTGTGCGTCTCCTGGCAGGATTTGCTCAATTCATGTAAAGTCTGAAAAGTTATGAAATGTTCACTTCAAAGATAAAAAATAGTTCCTGTGTAGCTTGTGACTCCGGGGAACCTGAAGTAGAGTGCAAGACTGCTCCTGGACATGTGCAAGTGGAAAAGCAAAACCTACCTGATAAGATACTTGTTTGATATCAGTGCTGGCTACTTGGTGCAGCTGTGTCTGCACATAGGTACCAGTTCCTCATATCTTTTTATCTTTTTAGGAGGTGATAGCCAACATCAATGTCTATATGGCTCCACTTAGGGAGCTTAAGGTCAATCTTCTTGTTTGACACCAAACCTGTATATAACTGCTCTGTGTTCAGCTGCTACATCTTCACTTTTATTCTCTGCTTCTCTTGCTTCTGACATTTATCCCACTGTTTGGGAATAGTCTCTGGAAAGTGACACCTGCCTGAGTGTGTGAAATCCCATGCTGCTGTCCTGAATTTGATGTGTTGGAACAGAGCTGCCCCTAATGTGAAAGGATAGTCTGACCCCCTACACTGAGCTAAGCCATCTCTATCTCTTACAGATAAGGAGATGTTTGCAGGGAAGAAGGGACAGTTCTCAGAAATGACCCAGAAACATCTTCTTTTAGGATGGCAGTTTTATTTTTTTTCTTTACTTGACCCTATTTTCTCAGTCACATGCCAGCTGTCACATTGATGCTGCACTTTTTATGTGCACAGCATCTATGAGGAAGAAGTGAGATCAAGGACTGTGGCAAGAGAGGCAGCTTACGTACAGAGCACAAACCAAAAAACTGTTGCAGACATCATGGCTATAATGATATTTTTAACTAGAGATCTTCCTTCTCCAAGTGCCCCTGAAAGGATCCTCTATAACTGGAGACCACACTGAAATGAAATTATATCAATTTTCAAAGAAACTTACATGTGTGAAGTAAAAGTCAAGAAATTATGTGACTGAGGTTTTTCTTGACAATATTATTTAGATCATGCTGCACCCTTTCTGTCTGTGATAAAGATTGGCAAGTACTGTACATGCACTGAAAATATGGCTCCTAGTCCGTGCAAGATGGCTAAATTAATGCTCCTGTAAAGTCTGGAGCTGCAGCACTTATAATGTTTTCTTATTTTAATCTACCTTTGCATTAATTTTTCATTTTCCCAGTAGAGACTTCCATGCTTATATACTGTACTAGACTACTTGCATAGAGGTGTGAAGATAAATGCATGCCTACAAATGTGTGTACATGCAAATAAGCATACTTTCACTGAATGGATATATTAACTATATTGGTAGCAAATTGTATGAACTATTGTCTTATTTAAAAACCCAGTCTTTAGTTATGGAATCTTTTCTTACATGGCAATAATGTGGAAACATGGGAGATAGTGGTAACTGAGACAAGCACTTTGTTAGTACATATTGTTTTCTTGGTATCTGTTTTCTATTTGGGGTAAAAGGAGAATTTAATGCAAAGTTTTTCAATAAAATGATCAGTTATGCAAAGCAAGCAAACAAAATTTGAAATAGATAATAATGAACCTGAATTTGCAAAATCTGGAGCACTGAAAATTGGCTTTCACCCCTCAGAATTTTATTTTCTTAAAAAAGTAAAAAAGTGAAGAAACAGCCTTTACCCATTTAAGTCCTTCCTCCCTGCAGTTTTAAAGTGTTAAATACATAGGTTCTTCACTAAGTCTCCAGACAATCTGTAGTAAAGTGACCTTTAAATCCAAAAATATAAATTTCTCATTCTAGAAATGTGTATCAGTGGTGAATATAATTGGTGTGTGTAAGTTTATTATTAGGCTTGATTCTTTTTTCTATTTGCAGAATTTTCTAGTGATTTTTCCAATTATTAAAGGTTCTGACTTCAAATTTTCTAAAGTAAGAGAAATAGCTCAGGTTACTTTTCTAGCACTATCAAGGTCAAAGCACCTTTCCTGCAAGATATGCTTGTGAATAATTCATTTGCATTCTCTATGTGGCCATATCATATAGTTCCTTGTAGAAAATACAAGCGTTAAGTAATACATATATTAAGGCCAGATAAAAAGTTCTAAAATGGTTTTCATAGACTTAGAGAATAATTTTCCCACAATTTTTTCTGAAATAAATTTGGTTTCCACTCCAAGTACTTAGCTGATCAGTAATTGTGTATCTAGATATAATTTGGGTATACCTTTCAAGTGTGGATGGATTGATGAAACATAAATTTCACCAATCCTATTTTTGGGCCCTTAATTTTTTCTCTCATCTGCATATACATATAACTTGCTTTACAAACTATTTATTTCTCCATAACTAATAAGTCTAACAACTATCTTAATATCTTAGCTCCTTATGTATGTATAGGAAATGTATCCCTTGGTGTCTATATAGCAAATTTCATTTCTACATGAGGTTAAGAGGCCATAATCTCTGTGATTATGTCATTCCTTTATTTTCACATGTGGTTTTGTTTATGATAATGTCATTTGCTATTATGTTGAGAGCCATGTCTGCTTTTTCCTTTCAGTTCATTTCTAAAGTAATGCTGCAGGAAAAACAGCAAGAATAAATCAGAACATCAAAATAAGTCCCACCATTCTACAGTTTACAAATAGCTGTTGATGAGTTTGCCATGCTTACTGAACTGAGTAAATATAAAAGCTTTTTGTGTGCATTCCTATTTTCAGTCCCAATACAGTGCGTTAACCTCAGAATATCAAATTGAATCAGGGTTTCTGAGGAGAGCTGGCTCCAAAGCAGTTAGAATGACACTATTCATTACACTATCTAGATTCAGGTTTCAGACAACCATAACCAGTGCTTTCACAACCTCTCACCTAAAGTCAGATAATGTACAGCCACCCAAATAAGCGACTGAATTGCCCTGCAAGTGCTTCAGAACCTCTCAAAATGTGGAGCCTGTGGAGGCCCTGAAAACTGAGACTAAAATTGTTATGAAGAGACTTCATTGGATGAAATTTTTCCTTGCCAGGCACAAATAAACAGCTCTCAATAGGGTGCTCACTACACAGTGTGTCAGCACATATTATGCAGTCTGGTGCTGAGTGGATGTGTCAGCTGCCCATTAGACCACACTAAAATAGAATTGCTGGAAGCCTGAAGCGTGAAGCATGATATTAGATAAAGTGATGAAATTTCACTCGATTAAAGAGCCAGGTCAAGGACAGTTACCTCAGGAAATTCCTTTTTTTCCCAGAATATTCTCACAAGTTTGATAAATTTATCCTCCTTTTCCGCTTATTTTCAATTATCATTCAAATTATATGAATGGCTGCATTTACTTTCTGGCTTATGACATATTGGGGATGACAGGGATGGTAGATTTTTATTATGTAAAAAAAGGGGGAGGAGGCAGAAAAGAATTGACTGCTCCACATTAGAGACTATAGGAGATGTTAGATTGATTTTTTAGAGTTGTTTGTGTTTTCTTCATCTGAGGTGAGAGCAGCTGGGATTTTTTGTTAGGCTTACTGATTACTAGCATAGTAATTCACCTGAGGGAATAGGAAATTGCTCCCTTTATCCATGGGAAATGCATTCTGTTGGCAAAAGGATCTTCATCTGTTTTGCTTCTTGACTGAAGTGCTGAGGCCTCACCTATCAGATTAACCTGTGGATTTGATTTAGTGTCTGTATCAGCTCCTCAGAGTGCTCAGCAAGAAGAAATTAGTGTGCATGGCTATATTTGCTGCATTTTATTGCAGTTTATAGTTTGGCAAGAGCCATCTTTCTCTGCCTCCCTCAATTTAATTTCAATTAGGATCACAAGTTGCTTTGAAATCTAAGAGGAATCCAAAAGGTTAATTATCACTGAGTATGCCATCCTTGGAGCCAGTCCCTGACCCTTATCCTATGAAGCTTTGGTAGAATTTCTAAGCAGTATCTGACATCTTGCAAATTGTTTTAATGCTTATTAATTAGATCAAGCAAAGTCCTTTTTTTAGGAGTTTCTCCTCCTCATGCTATGCCAGGTGTAAAGCAGAATTTGCAGTTAATTCAAACATGGTCATCCCTTCACACACAGTTGCCATTCACCCATGTAAATGTATCATAGTGAATTGCATCAAAAATCATAGACACTGTGCCTCTTAACTGTTTAGATGTATCGGTGTTGGATTCTGTGCCAGCCAGAGATTGGTGGTTACAAGACAGCTGCCAGAGAATAACATTTACTCCAGGATAAATATGATTCCCTTCTGATACAGTATTTTCTAAAATCAATAAATTAACTCCTACATATATATACTTATTAACATGTGCAAAGCTTGTCATGGAATTTTACTGGCATGATCACAGGGACTCAAATTTCTCTTTGGTATTAGTGATGCAGCTGAAAAAAAAAAATCTTATTCATCTTGAAAACAAGTAAAATGTTGCAGAGCTGCAGTTATTGCTGGAGATACCTGTCTGATGAATGGGTTCATGAAAAATGCCCAGATCAACGTAATATAGAGGTTATCATAAAACATGAAACCTTAATGTAAGTCTAGAGAAAATTACCTTTTGGATGACAAATAGCATGACATTCACTCCCTAATAGGAGTAATCTAGGAGTCTCAATAGACACAGTCATCCTACCCAAGCACATTTAGAAGCTCAAATTATACTGCGTGTAATATTTTGTGTATAACATATTGTTAATAAAAACACAAGATATAATATGGAGAAGAGATGTACAGCAAAAGTGAGGTCAGGCAATTGTAGAGGCATACTGATGAATCCTAATAATTGTTTTCTATTTCTGCTTTATCTGTTTGGTGAGGTTTTTTTTTACTCTCATTACGTAAGTAACAGTTTATTTTCTGCTTCTGTGAAAGTAATCTCCTGAAAAAAAGTCACAACATCAATTTTTATTTATTTAGATTATTTATTTATTTCTTTTTAATGGTGAATTCTGTCTAACCTCAAGAAAATTTCCTCATGGAAAATTTCCTCACATATACACAAGTTTCTGTAGGAAGATTATTAATTTATTACTTTTCACCCCTATGAGGTTAGGATTAAAGTAACATAATCCTTAGGCATTGTTCTCCAAACCAAACCAAACCAAACCAAACCAAACCAAACCAAACCAAACCAAATCAAACCAAAGTCCTTGAATTCTCTGCTTAAATTATTTTAACATAATAAGGATCTTTATGAAGCAGAGAAAGTGGATGTTTCCTGCTGGTTGACTACAGAGGGACATGCCTGTTTATTAAGAAGGCCATAGGAGGGAAATCTGATATGCCACTTCTTCCTTTTTCCATTGCTGGAGGAGTGATCAACAACTTCTGCCAACTCATAGAATCTGCAGCAGAATCTTCAGTGTCTTCTGTCAGCCTAGTCCTTTATATCCAACACCCCTGTACCACAGGCAATGTTAAGATGTATGAGTACCCTGAACTGGTAAAGAAATGAGGTCATACTTCTTAAATTTGTTTTTGAACATTTTGTGTTGCTTAATGTTTGTGCATGCTAGAAGAGGGTAAAGAGAGTGAAGTACTCTCCCTTGATTCTTACATAGGATAACCCTTTCCCTTTTGTCTGTCTGTAAAGAAAACAATATGGGAAATCACAGAATCATAGAATCATGAAGTCATAGAATTATCAAGGTGAGAAAAGACCTCAAGACGTCCAAGCCTGAATTTTGACTGAACACCATCACACCAAGTAAGCATGACTGTTAAATGCCACGTCCAATAGTTTTTGAACACTTCTGTCGTGATGGCTCTGCCACCTCCCGGAGCGACCTGTTTTTACACTTGCCCACCCTTTCAGTGGCAAAATTTTTTCTGATGTCCAACCTGAAAGTCCCCTCGTGCAGCTTGAGATGATTGCCTCTTGTCCTGTTACTGGTTGTTTGTTAGAAGTGGCTGACCCCCACCTCAATGCACCCTCCTTTCAGGTGCTTGTAGAGAGCAATAGGGTCTCCCCTGAGCCTCCTTTTCTCCAGGTTACACCACACAAGTGTCACTGCTCACAGGACTTGTAGTCCAGACCTATCAGCATCTCTTTTCTCTTCTCTGGGCATGCTGCAGCACCTCACTTGATGTATTTGTTGTAGTGATGGGCCTGGAACTGAACACAGTACTTGACATGAGGCCAATCACTGCCCTGGTCCTGCTGTCCACACTATTTCTGATAGAGGCCAGGATGCCACTGGTCTTGTTGACCACCTGGGTACACGCTGGCTTATTTTCAGCATGCCCAGGTCCTTTTCTGCTGAACCCCCTTCCAGCCACTCTGCGCCCAGCCCATAGGGCTGCATGGGGTAGTTTTCACCAAAGTGCAGGACCTGGCACTTCACTTGTTGAATCTCACACCACTGGCCTTGGCACATTGATCCAGATGGTCTAGGCCCCTCTGCAGGGCCTTCCTACTCCCAGCAGATCAGCATTCCTACCCAACTTACAGTCATCTATCAGCATGCTGAGGGCACACTTGATTCCCTTGTCCAGGTCATTAATAAGGGCTTTTAACAGCAAGACCCAGTTCTGGGTTTTGGCAGAACTCTCCAGTGACCGGCCACCAACTGAATGTGATTCCATCCACCTGCACTGCTTGGCCCCAGCTATCCTAGCCAGTTTTTAACCCAGCAAAGAGAGCATTTGTTCAAGCCATTGCCTGCCTGGCCTGCCAGCTTTTTAGGAGTATGCTGTGGGAGACATTATTAAAGTATTAAAGACTTTACTAATGTACTTTACAACATCCACAGTCTTCCCTCATCCACTGGGCAGGTCCACCTGATCATAAAAGGAGATCAGGTTGGTCAGGCCAGACCTGCCTTTCCTAAATCTCTGCTGACTGGGCCTGATCTCCTGGTTGTCGTTTACATGCTGTGTGATTGCACTCAAGATGATCTGCTCCATAAACTTCCCTGGCACTGAGGTCAGGCTGACAGGCCTGGATCCTCCTTCTGACCCTTCTTGTAGATAGGCATTATATTGACACGTCTCCAGTTATCTGGGATCTCACCAGATAACCAGGAATGGTGATAAATGGACAGTGGCTTGGTGAGCCCCTCTGCCAGCTCCCTCAGTACCCTTGGGTGAACCCCATATGGCCCCATAGATTTCTGAGCGTCTTAAGTGGCAGAGCAAGTCACTAATTACTTCCTCCTGGATTACAGGGGATCTAATCTAGTTCCTGTCCCTGTCTATCAGCTCAGGGGACCAGTTGCCCTGAGGATAATCGGTGTTTTGAAGAGTGAGGCAAAGAAGGCTTTCAGTGCCAAGTCAAATGGACCAAAAGAGAACTGTTCAGGCTCAGGACTAATATCAGAGTTCCAAAGACTGAGGATAGACATTTCCCTCATTTCTCCCAGGAAGATTTTCTTAAGTAAAAGCTTAAGTGACACTGTGAAATCTAGGCAGAGGCTGGTCCTTTGGCTATTAACATAGTGCAGCAATCCAGCATAGCCTTTTCTAAGGCACCCTAACCTCCAGTCTGAGCAAGTTGAAGCTTCTTGGGCATTTACAAGGCCCAGCTGCCAAGGAATATGAATTGTACTGAAATGAAAATATCACCAGATTCCTGCCAAAACCCTCAGCAAACCCCACAAAGGAAACAGTGGTTCAGACAGTGTTTCCACACTGAAAAAACTGAATCCCCAAGCTGCTAAACAGTGTTTGCAGTTTTCATTAAACTGCATTAGTTGCTCTGCTTCAAGGGCCAGGAGGTGAATCACCTCCCACAAAGAAACTTATGAGAGACTATGTCCCTGAAATGTTGTCTTGAGTACCGGGAACTGCTAGGCTGTGGGTGGCAGCGCGGGCTGCAGTGTCAGGTCTGATGGTAATGTGCTGTCCTCTCTCAGCAGGAGGTGTTAGCTTATTTATATCCTTAATATTTCCCAAGGTTTGAAGGTTGATTTCTAGCCTTTTCAAGCTTGTAAAAGTGAAGCTTTTCTGGCTTTTCTTCCCTTGCACCCTACTAGTTCACTGTTCATTGTTCAGGATCTAGTCAGCATAATTTGTATCATCTTACTCTTTTCTACAACCAGTCTATTGCAGTTTTTCCACAAGTGACAGGATAATACTGCTCTTTTCAGTATAATGATTTAAACAGATTAATAGTTAGTACAGATGACTTGAGATAATATTTGTGTTATGGCTTGGTGAAATGAGTTTAAGAGTTTGTGTTTGAGGGTTATTGTTTCAGTCTCTTTGAATAATGAGATGGACAGTCTGCACTGGATGGCTAGTACTTAGGGTTTGGAGGGTCTTCTTTCCATAGAGATTGGAGGTATGTCATGACTGTTAATAGAAGAGCAGTTGATAGAAGATAGACCATCTGCCTTGACCTGCAAGCCCTCTCAGATTTATGTGCATTACATTTGGTAAACACCAGTTTCTATGTATAGTTCCATTGCAGTTCTATTGATTATTAAAATATGTACTGTAATACTGGAAGGTGTTTGCTTTACTTTGCAACCTAACTGGCTGTGGAATGTTATTTTTCATAATCAACAGTTTTGGTCCAGAGGCAGTCTACTGACTGTTAGAGAGATATTATGAGGCTTGTTGGAAAAAGTGAAAAATGTCTATCTTCACATCACAGATGGGATAGTCTCTGCTCAGAAGTCTGCAGGTTTATATAGTTCATTTAGACAGGAGAGGAAACCCACTAATAGGAATACCTTAAATCACTGGAGGCTCAGTATTGGTGAAATTTCCACTGAGCCACAACACAGATGTGTTGCAGCTGTGTGGATCTGAATACATGGAAGAACATTGCTCCTCTGCCATAAATGGCATCACCGTTAAACAGTTCTTCAGTCCTTTTCATGGATCAACTGGGATGTATTAAGTATTACAGAAAAATACCGCACCTTCCCTCATTGCTTAAATCATCATACAGACTTAACCAGAAGTTCAAGGGTTTGGTGTTTTGTTTCTGTTGAGAGATAGGAAAAAAATACACTTGAGAGAAATTTTCCTCCCTTATTCTTTGGGAAGTATTGAAATGAGCCTGATTTGTGAATCTGCTAAGTTTATGGTATATATGACAGCCACAAACTTGTGGATGGATCTTCTCCCTGTCTCTAGCATCTCGTCTCATAAGCTACAGGAATGGCTTCTGAGAGAAGCTGCTAGAAGCTTCCCTCATGTTCAACAGAGCCAATGCCAATGTCTATGGCTCCAAGACAAACCCAACTTTGGCCAAAGCTGCGACAATCAGCAATGGTAGTAATGCCCCATGAGAATATATTTAAGGGGGAAAAATTATTATGCAGAAGGAGCATAGCCAGAGAAGAGAGGAGTGGGATTATATGAGAGAAGCAGTCTGCAGACACTAAGGTCAGTGGAGAAGGAAGGGGAGGAGGTGTGCAGGTTTTGGAGCAGAGATTCCCCTGCACCTTGTGTGAAGTTACGGAAGACCCCCATGACAGAGCAGGTGGATGCCTGAGGGAATGCTCTCCCATGGGAAGTCCATGCCACAGCAGGCTCCTGGAAGAACGTGTGGCTCCATGAAAAAGCCCACACTGGATCAGGTTTGCTGGCAGGAGTTGTGACCTCCCAGGAGACTCAGAAGACTGGAGCAGCCTATTCCTGAAGGACTCTATGGAAAGGGACCCATGCTGGAGCAGTTAATGAAGAACTGTGGCCTGTGGGAAAGATGTATTTTGGAGAAGTTTGTGGAGGACTCTTTCCTGTCAGAGAAGTTCCCTGTCTGTGAGACCCTACACTGGAGTAGGGGAAGGACTCCTCTCACTGAAGACAAAGCAGTGACAGAAACAACATGTAATTAACTTATAATAACTCTCATTTCCCATCTCCCTACACTGCTCCTGGGGGTTCAGGTAGAGAATCAGGAATAAAGTTATCAGGAATAAATCCAGGAAGGAGGGAGAAGTTAGGGGGAAGGTGTTTTTTAGACTTGTTTTACTTTTCATTATCCTACTCTGGGTTTTTTTGAGTTAGAATTTTCAAGTGGGGGTCTGTTTTGCTTGTGATGGTAGCCAGTGAGTAAACCTTCCCCATCCTTATTGCAACTCATGAACCTTTTTTTTATATTTTGTCTCCTCTGTCCAGCTAAGAAGGGGAGTGATAGGGAGGCTTTAGTGGGCAACTGGCATCCAGCCAGGGTCACACCACCACAAAAGGCAAAAATGATCGGTACAAAGCTAAATGCACATAGGAGCTGCTGAGTTTGTACATGCAGCTTTCTGTCACTGAAATCCTCTGTCACTCTGTCTTCCTTCATAATGTTTTGCCTGGTAGGAGGTTTATTCCTAACGCATATCCATGAGTGAACACTTTTTAACTCTTTCATTTTACTGAACTGGGAAACAGAGCTTTCCCCTGGGTAAGTCCATTATAACAAATCCACTGGAGCTTTTAAAAGAAAATAGTGCCCTGGCTGGCAATTTGTATGTCACATTTGAGCTCTGGAGATGTGGCCATCCAAGCTATTCAGAGGAAGCAGAAATGCTGACAGGTTCAAAATGACAGCAATGACAGTGTCTGTAGCTGTACTCATTTGATTTGCAGCACTTGTGAGTAGTGGTTTTATTATAGTGCATCTGAATATTTTTGAGGTTTCTTATATGTTAGGGGTTTTTTTTGTTTGTTTCTTTGGGGTTTTTTTGGCTTTTTGTTTCTGTTTCTTTTGGTTTGTTTCCAGAATTGTGGCTGAAGGGCAAGCTTGTCCTGTGATTTTGGCCTGAAACCAATGCACCTCTGTCAGCATGAAAGAACAGCTAGAAAATCTAAGGTGCAAATCAGTTGGCAGGAATGATCAACTGCACACATACAAGATGGGAGAAGTTGGAGAATGCAATTATTAAATACAAGAAAGATTGGGATATCAGTTAGATATAGCTGATCACAAATGGAAATGAAGGCATTTAACACTGTCTCATAACAAACTGAGGAAATATCAAGTAGGTAAGTGGATCTTGAGGTCCACTGAAAAGTGGATGAACTGAGGGGTTCTAAGGGTTCTGATCAGTGGCCCAAAGTCCAGCTGGAGGCCAGTAATTGGAACCCTTATCCCTTGTACTGTGTCTCACATGTCAATAATGGATAAAGTACTGCTTATTTTTATTAATGAGTTGGATGCTATTGTAGAGTACACCCTCAGAAAGTCTGCAGATGATACACAACTAGAAGTGGCTGATACAACAACTGGTTGTGCTGCCATCCATGGGAATGCCAACAGGCTGAAAAAATGGGCTGATAGGAACCTCATGGAATTTAACAAGGGGAAACGTAAAGTGCTGACCCTGAATAAAAATAAATCCATCCAGAAATACAAGACTGGGGCTACTTAAATGGTAAGGAACTAACAGAGAAAGAACCTAGAATATTGGTGAACAAGTGGACCATGACCCAGCAATGCACCCCTCTGGCAAAGAAGGCCAACAACTTCCTGAGCTCCATTAGGATGAGCCTCACCAGCAGGTAGAGGGAGATAATCCCTCCTCTCTCGTGAGACACACCAGGGTGCTGTGTCCAGATCTTGGCTCCCAGGTACAAGAAACATATGGACATCCAGCAGTGAATCCAGTAAATTCAAATCGAGGTCACAAACATGAAAGCTTTGGAGTATTTGACATACTGAGAAGTTAAGAGACCTGTTACTCTTCAGCCTGGAGATAAAAATTCAGGGGAATCCTAACAGAGTGCATAGATACCTGATGGAAGTGTTCAAAGAAGATGGAGAAAAGCTCTTGTCAGTTGTGCCCACTGCAGGACACCACATAAGTAGTAAAAGTTGAATAGAAATAATTCTATTTAAGCGTAAAGTTGTTTGTTTTTTGTTGTGTGATCAGACATTGGATCACATTGTCTGTTTAGGTCACAGAAGGGAAGGCTGAGGGAAGTGATGATAATGGTTTTCATATTCTTAAGGATGAGTTCTCTTCCACAAGTGCACAAAGGACAGACTAGGAAAGACCAGATTAGCATTGGACTGAGAAAAGTTCAGATTGAATGTCATAAAAAAACAACATAATATAGAAACGTGAAGTTTTTCTGATTATTGTTAAATAGATTAAAGTCCATATCTCCCATCTAGATATCACCAACATAGCTGATTCTATGTCCATAAAGGAAGATGGACTAGAAGATCTTTTGGATCTGCATGCTATTCGCTGTTTGTTGGGTGACTCTCTGCCTGAAGGACATACAAGGTGCAAAGAGGGAAAGATCAAAGTGGCAAATACGAGGAATGATTTATGAATTTAAAATGTAACAAGAACTTTATTTTAATTTGTATTGTGATAAAGATTCAGGAATGAGGAGAAGTGAAAAAAGAACATAAGCATATTATACAGAAATTAAACATAGACATCAGTTTCTCTCAACATACATTACGCCAGTCCCAAATAAATGCTTGACAGGCATGTGATGTCCAATTTAGAGTATAAAATCAGTATTTGGCTTTTTTTTCCATACTGTGACTGTGACACTATTAATGAAATAATTCAATAATTCAAAATGTTATTTGTGGATTTTAAGGTCCTAGGAACATTATCTTCTTCTGGCATGTGTTCTCACTCAAACCAATCAATCATCTGCCGACTGGTTGGCAAAGAAGCCTTTTTGTTTGATCAGTTCCACAAAGAGTTTCACCAATAATTGATTTTCTATAAGGTCCACAATAACTGGCATACTAATAAAGCTGTCATTTTTGTGACTAATGAAAAATATTCTTTACTGCTTAGATTAAAGTAGTCTGTGAAGTACAGTAGAGACTAAATTAAAGAAAGGAGATAGCTACATGTGGAAACCAGTAAGAAGTACAGGTAGGAAGTTTAAGTAGAAATTTCTGTTATGAGGCTGTTGCCATAACAGTAAACACAACTTTTTCTAATGGGAAATTATTCAAAACTGAATATAATTAAATTGAAAATTAAATTGAAATTAATTCCATCAAAAGAGGCTTTGTATATAAACGGTATTTTCCTTTATTTGGGATCATATTATATTAAACATGAAAAAAATGAAGCAAGAATAGAAAATTTTCCTCTTACTTTTTTTCTTTTTCCATTTTCAGATACCCTCTCTTAGCCATGTTGTACAGTCATGATGATAAATTCTAGGATCATGTAAGTGGCACATTTCTTGAAAATAATTGCTGGAGAAAGCTAGATTTCCTTGTGGAGCTTTAGCTACAGATCCACCCTATGTCACAAGACAAAAAATATGGTTTAGGGAAGCAAAGCCATTTTTCCATTTACTGAGCAGTTGCCACCATTAATGACTAAGGTGCTGATTTTATTTATTTTAAAATTTGCTTGCTAAGGGGAAATGGATTATTTTGTAGAAGGTACCACAGTTACACTTGTACACTTGCTTACCCGTTCACTGTTAACATTTATCAAACTAGCTTTACTTCTTCATCTCTCTTCCAGTAATACAGATAATTCAACCTAGAGAGTCGTTAAACCCCACAATCTCACTTGTTTGCTACAGGGACAGATAAGATTCTTCGATTCATTTGTAGCTAGAAGGGAAAGAAAGATAAGCCCATAATTGGGAAAGATCAGAAGCATTCAGTTGTAAAGCAAAGTCAAGAAATCAGTGTTTCAGCACAAGGACACTTCCCAACAACCTTCTTGTCCAATGGCTTTGATCAAACCTTTCTTCAAAAAGGTCTAAAGAACAGCTGACTGATCTTTCCTCTCAGCATCTGCTCAGGAAGCTTCACACGGTGTCTTCTTGTAGTCTAGTATTTCACAGTTTTTCAAGTCTTATTTTCCTGAGAGTAGCTTTTTGTTAAGGTATAACTCTTAAGCTTGCTCATGGTAATCAAATTTATGTTGCTGAAAGGCTTGTTTGTAAGTTCATAAGGTCCAACAAAATATGCAGGTTATAGGGATCTGTTGTTCTTGGTCTGGAACATCTCATTATCAAAAAACTAAGGAGAAATTCATGTCTGCTACTGTGGGTTTTTCTTTCTCTCTGCATCCCTGAGAACAACAACAAGGCGAGTAAAACAGGGCAGATATGGAGAAATACGTATGATGTCTATCCTTAAAGAAAGCTTACATATCCCTTCTAGTGGGATGTGGGAGTGTGAACTTCCTGTCAGGCTGTGCATAGTGGTGATCCATTCTCGGTTTGAGCATATTTAATCCCAGTATGAAGGATGGAGGAGTTTGAAGAAAAAGTCACAAGTTAAAAAGAGCTGGAGAAAATAGGTGCAAAGTGGCTCCTTCCTTCCTTCCTTCCTTCCTTCCTTCCTTCCTTCCTTCCACACTGCTGCAAATATCACAGCTGTGACTAGTGCTGCATAAAAATAGACAGTTTCTTTTTTAAGGAACTGATTTGTTTTATTTGCACAGACATTTAGAAAACCATATCAGCCTCTGCACGAAATACAGTAGAAAAATTAT